>JAQFVV010000123.1:1866213-2131865 GCA_028023455.1 Epiperipatus broadwayi
GTGGAGGAGAAAGTAAAAAGTCAGGAATCAAAGATAGCAATAGAAATAAAATTGAGTCAAAAGAAATCAGAGGAGAGGATGGTTGAAATAAAGTCAGAAATGTCAGAGATAAAATTAGAAGTGAAACTAGAAAAAAAGCTAGAAGCAAGGTTAGAAATACCCAAAATGAAGTTAGAAATGCAAGAGAATATTAATGACCAAGTTATGCAGATTAATAAGAACATTAGTTTAGTCAGTGATGAAATAAATGTATATAAAGAACTTAGAGAAATAGTTAATCAAAATTCAGAATTAGATAAGAATATAGGTATAAACATGCTTAAAGATTTCAAAAAGAATCTTAATAAAAAGAAAGAAATTAATAAATCAATGAAGATAAAAATAATTTCCTTAGACATGAAATATATAGAAATTTTGGAGAATGAATTGCTAAAGGTTACTGATATCACCAGGAATATGTTTAGAAATAAAAATGAAAACATTAATTTAAAGTGTGTTCTTGATTATTTAGAACATAAGGTGAAGGTGAATGTTTTCAAAAAAAATATTTTATGGAGACACTAAACATGTAATATGTAGTATGAAATGTTTAATAGAAAGTGTTAGTCATGCTAGAGAAGTCGGTAAAGTGAAAATAAAATGTAAAATTAAGAATACAAATAAGTTTGATTTAAATTTTCTTAGAAAATTTATTAATCTGGAAAGAAATTTAGGCAAAGCCAAAGTAAAGCTTAAATGTAAGATGAAAACTAAAGTAGATTTTATGAGAGAGGTAATTAATCACAATAAACATATGAAGAAAATTAAAGTAAAATTCAAAGAGATGAGTAGAAATAAGGTTAAGATAAGTTATCTTAGTAAAGGTGTAGATGATATAAAAGAATTTGGAAAAGGTAAAATGAAACTAAAAAAAGAAAATGTAGAGTTGATCAATGTCATGGGTTTAAAGACATCCAGAAATAAAAGGATCAAGCATATAAAGGTAAAAACCTGGAATAAAGAAAATTGAGATAATGTCTCTGACAGATAAACTTGTCAGAAGAAAGGAAATAAAGAATAATCGAGCAAGGTTTAAAGTTACTTAAAATGCTCACAGTTTGGTTCCATATCCTGAAAGACATGATTAATAAAAGTTTTACATATTGTTCAATATAGAATTTAGTTATTTGTTTTTCTTGCTTATTTAATGTTTCTAAAATATAATAGGAACAAGTGTTTGTAAAAGCATTAAATGTTTTTATTGTTTTATGTTTATGTAACCAATATAATTTTCGAATTGTGGAATATTCTGAGAGTAAAATTTGATGTCTTAATATTGATTATTGTTTATCCAATTCATTTTTCTTTCATAAGGGGGAGGACTGTGACCTTCCATGTTGGCACCAGGAAGAAATGTGGGAAGTTTACATTTGTGTTAACAATGGTTAAAGATAGTTATCTGAGAAAAATAAATTGTGATGTAATTTGCTAGTTAAAATTAGGATTTAAAAATTAAAACTTTAATTGGGTGTACTGATTGATAGAGTTTTGGATTATATATGTTTGGTAGTAAAAGAGGAGGATGAACAACATCAGGGATGTTTATATGTAGTAGAAAAATTTAGTGTCATAATAAGCAGAAACATAGATATATTATTAATTAGAATTTTCTCTTCTATATTTTATTTATTATTTACTAATTATGTATTGTTCATAATCTTATATTTAAAATGATAAAGATTATTTGTATATTAGTGAATAACATTTGTAAATTAATATTTGATATTTTTTTTATTTATTATGTTTATTCCATTCAAATATTGTATTGTTAAAATTTTATAAGCAAAAATTCTGGCACATTTCCAAAGTTGATTGTAATAAGAAATACAGAGGGCATGAGTGGGGAGACATAAAAAGTTTAAAACTTGAAGGAAAGTATATAAAAAATTCCAAGGAAGAAGATGTAAAAAAAAAAAAAACTTAAAAGAATCAATAACTCTCTAAGAGTATTAGAACAAATAAAAAAAAACATCGAGAGGATTTTAATAATATACCTGTGGAGAATTTTCTATTATACTAATGGAATAATATAAAAATGAGGAGATAACCCCCCCCCCCCAGAGGGAAGCCAGCTCCAAATTTCTATCAAATGATGATCCATTTTCACTACCTTTAAAATACCTGGATGTTATGTAAGCTAAGTAATTATGATTTATTTTAAAGTATTACCAAAAATAAATAATCTCAGAATGACAAAATTGTTTAAAGTAAAGCTAGCTAAAATTTTCTTATTAAACGCTATAATTAAACACTTGATTTTCAATTTTAAGAATGTTCTATCAATATTCTGCAAAATAAAATATAAAATGAAAGAGTTTATCTAGTTAATCTTATATCAAGAGGATAATTTTATACTGTATAACTTTGCCATTCATGCATATATAATAAAATAATTCCAATGCATGCAAATGTTATTATAACGCCATCACGGAATTCTAAGATAAAAAAAAAAGACTTGTTATTCTTAACAAATTATACTTTAACAATCGGATAGACATTTTTTTATGTTATAATTTACTGTTGTCTTTGAAATTGATATGTATGTTTCTTTCAACTTTCAAATTTTTAAAAAAAAAAAACTTAACATATAATGATGGGATATTGATAAGTATTTTTCGTTATTGATTACAACAGATGTAATACCAATTTTTTTTTGTTTTCTTTTAAAAAAAACAAAACAATGTAACTTCATATTATTATAATATGATAATCTATTATTTTGTATGATCTAGAAATTATATTATAGGTGATTATAGATATTCAGATGTGTGCATGATGCTATAAATTATTATTTTAAAAAAATTGTATTTATTATGCTTTAATTTTGTTAATGAAGTTTATTTAAAATAAATAAAGAATTAAAACCTTGTCTGTTATTAGTTTGTTTATGTAGGAAGTGTATTGGGTGTAGTTGAAAGTAGAAGTGGTCAAGGATCAATTAGATTATTTAGATTGAGTTTGGAGATATTATTTAACCCTCACGTATATAGGTATAAGTGTTTGATTATTGTTTTTTCCTGCCTTTCTTTATTTTTGTATAATTAATATTAGATGATATACACTGGTTATAACAGATAAGTGTTGTATAAATTTTTATATGTATAAAAAATGATTGATTTATGGCATCGTCCAAGTTCTATAAATAAGCTAATAAAAAGTGTGTTTCAAAAATACATTATATTTATGATATTATAAAAGCACACCTATTCGAAAATATATGATTCATATATTAAATATTAGTCAATATTGGTTTTCCTGTAGAAGAAATGTAATTGGTTAGAAAGGTGCATAAATAATATTTTTTTATTTTTTATTTATTTTGTCTTATATTTTTTTAATAAATGTTTTATTGAATTAATAACCCATATGAATTGCTTGATTATATACATTTGATTCTCCATTTTCACACATACACATATATATGCTTGACATAGCATAGCCCTGGAATATATAAATTTGCCAGTATAAGTCAAGTTTTATTTAATTTGTCTGGAGTTGATAAATCTCAGTATTACAATGCCAATAATATATTTTACTTTGCTTATAATAGATGGTGATGTGGATATAAAAGGTACCCGACCCTCATCATTATCTACCCTATACTAAACATGATAATTGATAATTTTACAATAGTTTTGTAATTGAATAAATGTGTGGCATATGATTAAATTAGTGTTACAGAATTGTTATCCATAAATGTTTTATTACTCTTAATTGTATCCTATATGAAGACCATATCCTATAACCTCAACTGAGCTAAGCCATAGAATAATTACAATATAAGAATCTTTTAAATAAATTTAAAAGCAATTTACAATTATAAATTTTATTCTATCTTGTATAGAATTGGCGACTGGGCATTTATAAATCTAATAAAGTGAATAAGTGAAGAAGACAGAGGTTTATATATATATATATATATATATATATATATATATATATATATATATATATATATATATATATATATATATATATATATATATATATATATATATATATGGTGTGTATGTGTTAGGGTGTGAGAGTAGTAAGTATATGGTAATATAATCTATGATTAAACATACATTTACTCACTTTTATTAAATCATTAATTAAAGAAAATTTAAGAATCCAGTTTAATTGACCATAACCACTGCTAAACATATTCTGTTTAAAAAAGAAAAAAAAAGCACAATTAAAAAATAATAATACAAAAATGAGACTTGTATTCATTAATATTGCATATATATATATATATATATATATGTGTGTGTGTGTGTGAGTGTGTGTATAAATATCTAATAACAGTAATTTTACTGTAAATAATTTATTGAACATAGCAAGTACGGAGCAGTTTATTTATTTATATTAATAATAACTAAGTTTTTCATTTCATCAGTTACATACATTTTTCATTGCATGTACATATATATATTCGTGATTATATTTGCATTTTATTTTATACAACATATATCTTATTTCTTTTTTTATGCTTTCTAAAAATAATAATTATCATTTAATCATCTCTCAGATTGTTATTTTTGTTGTGAATTATATGTAAGAAAATTAAATTTATTATAATTATTCAGTCCAAATTTATTTGAAATTAATTTATAAAAATTGTTTTAAATGTTCATAACATAAATCAAATAACATTAGAATCATTCTTAATAGCTATTATTGTAAAAGACCTTCTTTTCATTACAGATTTTCGTTTATGATGCTAGGGCTGTATATTTTACTTGTTCCTGACTGCAAGAGTAGTTATGTGATCCTCATCCGGGCATTGTCGTTAACTGTGTTGCTTTTATTATTGTTGTAATGTAAACATATTATATAAATAATAAAGTTCTTATGAGGAAAAAGTATTAGTTTCTTTAGGCAAAAAAAAAAGCTTCGTACAATAAATTTGGATTCTTAATGGGCAATTTCGTTATATTTCATAATATCCTTGCATATAATTATTAGTATTAATATCTTAAAAATAATTTTACTTGACTTACTTTTACTATTAGTTTTTTATTAAATATATATATATAAACAAAAAACTCTGGAATAAACTCCACGTTATTCAAAATTCTGATATATAATAGGGGTTATTTATTATTATATATTGATATTTTGAATATAGTACAATCTATCCAGAGATTTTGTTTATATTTATTTTATCAGATTATATATACATTGTTTCCCTGATGTCATTGATAAACTTTAATTTCATTGATCATTCACAATCTGTATTATCTACATTTCTATATAAATGTTTAACATTCTGCAGTTCAAATTTCTGGCTATTTGAGTTTATAATATCCTGAAGTACTTTAAATAACTAGTAATATTGGTATATTTTTACTCTGTTAAAAAAACTCTGATAAGCAATAGGCTTCATGGACAGTGTTTTTTGTGTTACATTATTGAATTTTGGTATAGTATTATTGTACCATCCTTGGTGCAATTTTGTAAAAAAACTGTAATCATGAACTGCTTTCATCAAATATAAACAATTAATTAAATGCAGTTATGAAATCTTTGGGACTATTATTTTATAGCAATGATAATAAAGTATAAAAAAATGAAGCATTACATGACTTGTATACTAACATTATATAATAAAATAGAATTATATATTGTATGTCCAAGAATTATACGCCAAGAGCACATAACTTTTTGATAAGACTAGATACACAGATTCTAGTAATTTATCTGAATTTTCATAATTTGTTTAAGAACATTCATAAAATTTATGCATCTCAAGTGGGTTCAATTTGCACAATCACAGGTCGTTTGGAATCTTTTTTAAGAGTATTTGTTAAGGTCATATATTGGGAAGCCTTTTTTCTAACATTTTGAAACTCATTTATATATATATTGAAGCACTCAAATCTGTTGCACACATTTGGCTTCACTTTCTGGTGATGTTTGAGACCTGCAAACATGGGTTCAAACCCAATCATTTAATTATAAACCACTAGGGAGTGAAGGTATACCAATGCGCATGATTGTTTATGTCTCTGTAAACTTCTACTCATCTAAAGTTAATATGCATATAAATTATATATTTCTATTACGGTAAACAATCATGCATATGTGTGTGTAACAGATAAAACTTAATAATTAAAAGCGTTATACTATGTATATTTTTATTCATATATATATTCTAATAGAGAGAAAGTTCGAGAGTGTAATGCGAGTGTATTAAATAAAAAGGCTTACCGTATTTTAAATTCCGAAGGAATCTGTTTTCATTCTGATACAGATTTATTTAAATTTCACGTTACTTAACATTTATTCCATGAGTCTATTTTCATCCTAAAATAGATTAAGACCAACTCTCTTGAACTTGATCTCGTTTGTATTTCAAAATTTGCTGTATCATTGTAACCGTTAACACATCTGGAGATTACCCAAAGGCAGTAACAAATAAGTATAAATACCACCACATTTCCTAACTAAAAGAGCTCTACATATTAATTTCTAACTCTGTTGCTGGGGGAAGTTACGTCACTCAGAACCGCAAAATGACGAGTGAGTAGAATTTAGATTTGCTTCCCCGGTCCTTCCAAGATCTATTCAATGCCAAAATACTCGTAAGCCATCATATCCAAAATACTGCCAGAATGAACTGTATGATACATAAAGAACAGACTGAAATGATAATTTCGTCAAAATACTGCTAAATTAACTAGATTTCATCAAACATGGAACCAACACATGTGCACACGGCTGTAAAGTCATCGGAAAGAAAGGTAATTCCCTGCCACAAAACTGAACTCTAATGCTTTCATCTTAATAATCCTTTTAACTATAAAACGTAAATTTCAACCTTCGATAAGATTAATTCCAACCACCTAATGTATGTCTTATTAAACATTTCTAGTTTTGTACTCTTTGTAATGTAAAAATGTAATTGCTTGTTTTTCCATCGGTAATGCTACACCGATTAAATGCTTAAATAATGACCTCTTTTTGATTTCTTATTGCTTTTATATTTAAATTGTATTTTACTCTCTAAACTTGAATACTAGGTTTTCACTCTTATTGTATTTTTATTTTAAATGCGGCAGTTTTTCGTTATTTAATATTGTGCAAATCATACCAAATTTAATATGCTAATAACTCAATCTGGCGAATCAATCCTATTGTATTTTTGCTATTCCGCAATTAAGGAATATTTAACCGTAAACGTAAGTCTTCTTACCATGCTATAAAATTCGCCCGATTGAGAAGTACTCCTAAATTGTGTTTTATTAATTAATATTATGCCATTCGACAAGATTTAAATATATTATGTACTATTATTTCATGCTATTGATTAGTATTATAGAAATTGAGTAATAAATAAATTTAATTCAGATATGTATTTCTAAATGATGATTCATTTGATAAGTAGCCCGCCATCTAACGATGATTTAAGTAACTTATTTCTCGGGTGGATTAACATGCGTTTAATGAAGGGATTCTTAATTTTGTTTTATATATTCTATTATTAATATATCAAATAAGTTCTTTAAGTAAATTGTATGCCCCCTTTTTGGGATCGCTTGGATATAATTATTTCATTACGCTAGGCTTGATTACCATTTAAGGCCATATAAATCAGGGTTAAGACAAACCTGAAAGCCTTCGCCACGTGTCCCGATGATAATGTTCACAAATCAAAAGTTGCTTTATCATACTCTCTCTCATTCTTGGAATCCATATAGCACAATTCTTGGCGGAGTGTGGAGGTCCCGACTCCCACAGATTGTGTTGGTTCGGTAAGCGCTGCTATGGGTTAACATTCGACAAATTGGAACCATGGTATCTTGCCAACCACTTCGGATGCTATCTGTCACAAGTGCGGATAAGCCTATATTCTTCGTTGTCAAGTTGATGAAGCTTCTCGTCCTCTCAAGCGTTATCATTCGGTCCGCACGTTATTGTTTATACTCCCTCATATATTTTAAATGTCTGTAAGCCGTAATGATGTGATTCTCCTAAGCCTTCCCAAAGTTCTCATTGTAAAATAGATTAAATTTGCCCTTTTATATACGTTATCACTTATTAGCACTATCCACCCTTCGTTAACCGCTATTAAACATGTTAATCATTGATTATTAATAAAACCATAAATGCCAAGTCATATGACCATGTTAAAATAATTATGGTTTTCCTCATTCTCTTCGTAAATAATAAATGATGAATCATCTCGTAATGTCCCAAAATAACTGATTTATAGTTAATGTAACTCTTAATAAAATCCAGATGTAATCCAAGCTCGCTAGATCATTTATTGTTTAAAATGTGATGGTTAGAATAAAAGCCCACTCACAACTATTGAATTTTGTTATATTCTATGTAATTGGAAATCATGTCATTACTCGATCTAATAGCCAGGTATGGCCATTGCAATCCGTTATAGTTTTCATGATTGAAGAATGTCATAGCGTGAATAATAGAAATCCGTTAAATCATATTAGCATATTAAGCCGCATCGGTTCATATAATAAATTTCTTACCATGTATGTTTAGTAATGCATATCCATCAAACCCTGTTATGCCATTAAGGTTAGTATGGAATGCATAGGTGACCATAAGTGAAACCTAGATCAGGTATTCTTTGTATAATCAAGGTTCTAAGTCATTGTAAATCTCTATATCTAGCTGTTCACATATAAATCGATTTCTAATATTAATTTCATGTTAAATAAATTTACATTTAATAATCTATCTTTTGGAGATTTTATTGGTTCATGCGTACACATCTCTTATTACTTTGCATTATCATTTAGTTAAGCTTAAATCTCTTGTGTCTCTGCTGAACCCTCTGGGCCGGAGATAATTGGAAAGTAGGTTGCTATCATCAGAAATGTTGTTTGTAATGTGATAGATTTGGGAGGTGGGCAATAGGGCGGAGTTCATGAGTATCCCTGACCTGTGTATCTCATATATGATTGAACTCTAGGTACTTTTGCTTAGATCCTAATTCTTGTTAGATGAACATACAATTCTGACCGGTACAATATATATATATATATATATATATAAATATATATATACATGTCAGTAGCTATATATATATATATATAGCTTTCCAATAAGGTAGAGAATGATATTACCATTGTAAATAAAATTTTTGAAACCAACATGACATTTGGATGTAAAATAATTTATTGGTGTAATCTATTTTTGATTGTATAATAATGTTTTTTGAATGGCTTTCCTCCAATACTATCATCACATTTACCTATTTTAACACTATGAACATTGGGAAGAGCAGATGAGATAGAAATTATCATCACATTAATGAGCATAATAAAAAAATAGTATTTGAAGTCATTGTAAAAATATAGCTTAATAAATATGATATGATACTATCAGCAATAATCATTGTTAATTAACTGTTAACCTTTGTGTCTGGAATTTAAAAAAAAATGTTCAATAAAAACTATGCTATCCAATGCCAAACCTAAGAAATAACATAAAAGTAATCAATATTCCAATGAATTACACATATATAAGTGCTAAAAATAGCTATAAACAGTTCTGTATAAAATGGTGGATTCATTACATCAATAATAATCATTGACCATGAGGGTAGTGGGTGGTGGATATCAACAAAATAGTAATTACCATAACATAAGTGCATTTTAAAGATGGTCTTTAAATAATTCGACAGAGAATCATCTGGATGTCCACCCAATGCCATTTTTATTTGAAACTATTTTGAGATTACATGACTCTAGAGACTGGGACTATGAACATTAAAAAATGCACAAATATAAAATTTAATCTATTCTACTATCAAATATCTTTATTAGAATAACATAAAATTATAATTAATACAATATTTATTAGAAATAATAAAAATAAAAGATATAATAACTATGCAAAATACAAGCACATGATTGAGATTTTTACTTACAAACAAAACTATGCATGTAACATGATTTACAATGTAGTTTCCAAAAATATAAATTGTCAGTGATATAAAATAAATACATATGCATATGCATACATGTGTATGTCTAATAATATAAAATATCTCAATCATTAATAAATCAATAAAAACATTTCTGTTTTAATACATAAATAGTGACTAATTTTAGATACACACTAATGTTTGTAGATAAATGTGACATTGCACATTATAATATTGCAATAATAATGTATTCATTAAATTCATATGTCAATATTATTTGAAATTTTTGATAAACAGAGCAAAACTCTCCATACAGTATTGCCACCTGTGCTAAACAGAGTAATCAATGGATGCCAGAAGGCTTGTGCATAAAATTCCTGTCTAATGCCTACTCATCCAATATCCCCAGACTAGGCATTAGATAGGGATTTTATGCACAAGCCTTCTGGCATCCATTGATTACTCTGTTTAGCACAGGTGGCAATACTGTATGGAGAGTTTTGCTCTGTTTATCAACAATTAATGTGCTAGTATAGGAAATGTGATCATGTGATTATTTGAAATTTATTACAAATTAACAGCATTTGCCCAGTAAAATTTTGACTAAAACAAAACAATTTATGAAAAAAAGGAATATCAAAATATATTAAAATGATGTAAATGGTGTAAAAAAGAGTAAGAAAATCTATAGAAGATAATAAAAGTCTCAAGAATATAAAATTGGTATTTGATAGGAAATTTATTTCTGCAATAAGCAAAAAAGGTGAGTCTCTTATTTCATAAAATGTGTGAAAGAATTTTATCAGAAATAATATAGCAATAAAGAACAAGGAAAACATACTTACAACAATTTCTACTTCTTTGGAATTGCCCATGATTTTAAAAGAAGTAAGAAATGCAATTAATATGTGAAGAAGGGAGAAGCTCCTGATAATGATAGAATTATAACTCATATCTAAAAAGAAGCAGGTAAAGAAATAGAAAAGTTGTTGGCACATACACCAAATGTCTAAATAATAAAAATGTGCCAGATGATTGGAAGAATGCAGTATTAATATTAATATTTTTAAAATATATTAAAGAAGATATTAGAAATTATAAACCTCTCAGTCTTTCATCAGTTCTACACAATTTTTTACCAATATAATTATAACTTATCTAGAGCAAACTTTGGATATTAACCTATCAAATCAGCAAGGTGGATTTAAAACTGATTTTAGTATAATAAATTATTTCCAAGTGTTGAGAAAAGCTATAAAGATAGCCAATGAATTTGAGTTCCAATATGCCATGGATTTGTAAATTATAAGATGGCATTTGATTCTATAAGGATATCTTCAATGTTTAAGGCATTGAATCATCAAAATTATAGACCAAGAATATTGTCATATTAGGAAGAATACTTATAAAAATGCAAGAGCAACAATTAGATTATGTAATGATACAAATATTTGAAATACAGACACTCTTCACATATCTGGAGTCTAATTGTGAGTATAGGACATTTGAACTCAGACTTTCAAGCATCCTTCAACTATCCACACTATCTCATATCACTGATACATATCACCACATGCATGTAGAAAAAATAAATAATCACCAATGTGTGTATTTCATGCTGAACTAGCACTCATCAGTTGGTCCAGATTACCATGTCCCACACATGTATATAATCAGTGCTCATTTTTATATTAAGATAGAAAACCCTCATACTTTAATGGACAGGCTCAATCTACTCCAACCTCCAACTTTTCAGCCACTCATACCACTAAAATGTGATGATGGAAAGCTCAAATCCATGCTGATGCCAATATTATTGCCATGCTCATTTTGACCTCAAGTCACTCTGACTCCTCATGTATAGGACCCTATCCATTTAAATACATATAAGAGGGATGGGCAGGATACAGGCTTAATGTAATAAATATTTGAAATACAGGCACTCTTCACATACTTGGAGCCTAATTGTAAATATAGGAGATTTGAACTAAGATGTTCAAGCATCCTTTAACTATCCACACTAACTCATACCACTGATACACATGACCACATGCATGTAGAAAAGATAAAAAATCACCAATATACATATTTTGACAACAATGTAGTATTTCATCAACATGAGCATGGCACATCAGAATGGGATTTGATCTTTCCATCATCAGATTTCAATGGTATGGATGGCTGAAAAGTTAAAAGTTGGAGTAAACCCATCCATTAAAGTATGAGACTTTGATATTTTAATATAAAACTGAGCATTGATTTTATATATATATATATATATATATATATATAAATCAATGCTCAGTATATATATATATATATATATATATATATATATATATATATATATATGGGAGGATGATAATCTGGACCTATTGATGAGTGATGGCTCAGCTCAAAATACATATATTGGTGATTATTTATATTTTCTACATGTATGTGGTCATGTGGATCAGTGGTCTGAGATAGTATGGATATTTGAAGGATGCTTGAAAGTCTGAATTCAAATCCCCTATATTTGTAATGATACAAAGAAAATAAATGTTGAAATGGATATTTGATAGAGTGACTCCAGTTTTGCAAAAAGTATTTTATGAATTAATGCGTTAGAGCTTCAGAAAATGTTACATGAGTTATCAGATGAAAATAGGAAAGTGGGACTAAAAATAAATGTTAAAAAAGACTGAAATAATGTTCAATTGATTTTTTCAGAAGAAAATAAAGATTGATGATGATGAATTAGAAGAAGTTAACAACTATAAATACTCTTATTAGATTATTACTACAGATGAAAACATAATGCATAAAATTAATGATACAATTAAACATGTTTTTTTTTCCATATGTCATAGTATCAGCCGGGACGCGAACCCACACCCGTCTGCAACCAACTACTTGCTTGCATGGCGGCTGCGATACCTCTGAGCTAACAATGCAAGACTGAAGTGCTTTTGAAAGAAATAACATTAAAAGGATAATACATGAACAGTTGAAATTCTAAATGGATTTCCAAGAGACTATAAAAGAGTTAAAAAAACTACATCTGAAATGAATGGGTGACATATAGAAGTGTGCTGAGGTGATGTGCAAAAGAGATGTTGAAGATTAGAAAAGATCGAATGAAATTGGAGAAATCTTCATTTTACAGTAGATTAATTGTTGAAAATTATGATGAGTAAAGATGATAAACAGTAAATGAATGATTAAGTGGTCAATGTAAACATAATAAATGCACTCACGTGCATATTTTAATACAAAAATAAAATACAAATTATCATTAAAGTTTACCATAGAAATCCTCCTACTGAGTTGTTATTTTTAGACAACTTTTACTTTGTAAACAGATATAAAGAAGTACTATCTGTCATTAAAATTCCAGCTTGAAAGCTCTTTTTAAAAATTTTTGAAAAGCTTTTTTTTTTAATTATTTGGCTTTTATCTTTTTGTTGATAAAGTCAAAATACATTTTCACATGTTAAACAATTTTAATTTCTTGGACAATTGTCCTACTTTTGTTCAAATGTATTTATCTATAATTATTGTAAGAATTCTTCTTTTTTTTAAAAAAAAAAAAGTTAAAAATAAAATAACTTATTTTAGATAGTTTTTCTCTTTCTCTTTATTCTATAGAACTAATTCACAACATATGTGCAACTGATTGTTTATTCTTTAATCTGTGTTTTTAAACATATATAAATTAGCATATAAATAGAATATAGCACTCAACACTCAAGATTAGTAGACCATGTTCAATATAGGCATATAGATGGAAAACATTATCAGCCCTCAACTCTATTAACCTTTTATAATTTGAAAGATTGTAGTCAACAAAGTAGTCTATTTTTAACATAATGACTCTCAAACAAAGTAGAACTCTACTATCTAAAAAATTAATAACTAATCTCATTTAGACTTTCTAATTATAGTCTATGCAAAGAAATCTAAAAACATGATAATTAAGTAATCTATTTTTATATTGATTAATAATTAAATACATCATTCTGTTTTTAATGTCAAATTCATTAAATGTAAAAGTTTTGAATATTAACTATTACTTTTTTTTAATACTAGATTATAAAAAGTTTATAATAGTTACTATAATCAAAGAAGAAAAAGTAAATATTTACAATTAATTGTTTACATATTTTCCTTAATATTTTAATTAAAATATATTTTAGGATTAATGTATATATATATCATTTTTAAGAATAATTTATATTTTTGTGAAATCAACAAAGATAAAATTATGTACTAAATAAAAAATGTTTTATATTTCATTTCAAATAATATGCAGCATTTCCAAAAATGTCAATTAACTTACAACAATTACAATGTAGTTTTGTGATATTCCAAGTAAAACTTCTATATAACACTGGTTTAACATATATATTTGTTTAATATAAATATCACTTTAAATTGTACTTTTATAAGCATTATTTCCAACAGGTTTTTAAATGTTTGTATAAAAAATGAAATAAATATAATCAGAAAATGAAATAAAGATATTTTTAATTCAATTCAGTTGACTGCTTTTTTTATAATTAGTTAATTGCTTTATTATAATCAATTATCATAATGAAATATTTTTTTTATTATTGTTCCCATTGGTCACAATAAATTTTATAATATTTATTATATAGAGTAGAAAAAACATTTTTGAAGATAATGTAAAGTTACAGCCAGTCAGATGACAAGCCATATGAGATATTGTCAAAATAAAAAAAAGATGTGAAATTAAATTAAGCAAGTTAAACTCAAACTGGAGTAGACTTTTGCATAATAGATATATTTAGGAAGGTATTGAGATAAAAAAAAGTACAATTTTAAAATAATATGAAATTAAGGCATTTAAAACTTAAAAATAGTTTCACAAACCAAGTGTAGCCATTGTGGGTTTACATTATTACTCAATGGAAAATGTTTTCTTTTTCCAGGTATATAAATAATCATATATATAAATTTGTCTGTGCTTATTTTTATATTTTCTTTTAATATTTAAATATAAATGTGTGCACACACTATGTTGTGTGGCATGAAACCAATTGTCACTATGGAAACATTATTTGATGCTGACTGATGAATTAATTCAAGTGATATACCACCCAACCATATTTATGCTGTTAATATATCTTCCTCCAAATACCAAACATGTAAAACTCTTGAGAACTTTATGATTATTATGGCATGTCCAGAATATTATTTTACATCTAAAAATAATAGTGAGCATATGATTTCTTCACTTACTAGATTTTAACAGAAGAAGCATTTATTTCTACATCATTGATATTTATTTGGTCACGAAGGAAAATACAGATATAAGTAATTTCAACATCAAACAAAATGTATCATATATACTAATTGATCATCAATATAAAATCATTATTTTGAACAAATATATTATGAATTAATAACTCTGTACATGAGAAGTCAGAATGACTAATATGTCAACATGGGTAGGATGACAACATTGGCACTAATAAGGGCTTTGAATATTCCATCATCAGATTTTCAATGAAATGGAAGGCTGAAAAAATTGTGAGTTGAAATAGTTTAATGCCTATCCATTAAAGTATGAAGATTGGCTATCTTAATATAAAGCTGAGCATTGATTATATATATATATATATATATATATATATATATATATATATATATATATGTTTATTTGCTTTCATTTATATGAGTGTGATATATATATATATATATATATATATATATATATATATTGTGCCCTTTTGTATGGGTCACCATTTAAGTTTTGTGCTAATCTAGTAGAAAATTTTAAATTTAAGAAGGATTTAAAATGTGTGATGTTGACTTTGCTTGTGGTAATGTTACCATAAGTTTAATTAAAGCAATCTATGAGTATTTGATATGTGAATTGTGTTGGTATTGAGAAAATATTTAAAATGATGATGATTATGATGTAATATTGCATTAATAAATTTAATGACAAATGTTTAAAGCTAAAGTATTTAAAAGACAAGTTAAAATTAGACCAAGATATTTATTTAGTTTAAAATATATGTTAAAAGTGAATAAAAAAATATTTTAAATTATAAGTACTTAATTTGAGATTAATATTTGATTTTAATCATATCAAATAATTATTTTGAAATCTGATATAATATCTTATTTATTTTAAAAATAAATATTTATTTTAAAAAAGCAATTGTTAAGTTATTTTTAGATTATGGGAAGCGTTTCTTGTATTGTAAAAATAGATGTTAATTAGAGATATACACACACATGCTTGGAAGCTTTCTCATAAAGTTGCAAAAACTATTTTAAAATTATGTTGTGAAATTTATAAATAATACGTGATTTATCATGAGATAAAAATAAAAGATATTAATGTAGAATATTAAATCTGATTTTTAAAAATATTACGTTAGAAATATAACGTATTTAAAAGATTTGATTTATTTTAAATGATCTTATAAAAGTTAAAATTTAAACCAAGTGAGAAAGAATATTTCAAAAGAATGTTTAATAGGTTTAAATAAACGATAAAGATTATTTTTAAAAATGTAATAATATTAAATATTAAATAAGTCATTATTTTATTTTAATAGTGAGTTGATAAATATGTAAATAAGCCAGCAAAGTTTAATTGTTTAAATGTACCAATCAGATAAGGAGACTCGTCTAGTATAAAAGCTGGATTCAATTGTTGAAGGGGGCTCTCTGTAATTAAATTTCTAAGTTAATCGTGCTATTGAGAAAATAGCTAAGTAAATTTATAAACGCTCTTAAAATCAGTTGTAAAATTATAAGAGTGTTATTGTATATAATTTTATAATTTTTAAATGATAAGTATGCAGTAGAAACTTAATAATTCCCTATTGGTCTTCTCAATATCAAAACTCAATTTACATACGAATAATCAGGGAAACATCTCGTATCGGAGAAATATATCAGAAACTTTATGCTAGAGAAATAACAGACGCTGGATTAGTATATAAAACTACGAGATGGAGAAAAGTAGTATTTTGGACTATAAATAGTATTAAAAGTTTAAATTACTATTGTCTATTATAAATAGATATTTAAAAGAAATATGAATACTTCTATAGAAAGAAAATATTTTGCAGATTTTAAAAAATAAAATGTATATCTTAAGTAAAGATATAAGAAGTAGTAATTTTAATAAATACATGCCTTGTTAATCTTTGTGTTTAAAAGACTAAATATTGACGATTTGAAAAGGCAAATAGATTATAAATATGATTATTTAAAATCGTAATATAATAAAATTATTATATTGAAGTAATCTAAAACGCTGGACGTTATAGATGGAAAAATAGATTCTTACCTAGATATATTGTTTTGAAAAATGCGCAAGTAATACGTGGACGTCCAGGCCAAACCAAACCAAGCAAGCCAAGTTAATTAAAGTAATTTAATGAAAATATAATATAAACTATAAATTAGTTTAGAAATAATAGCTTTAAAGATAATATTTTATGAAGAACTGGATCCAGAAAGAGAACTTATAAACTATTTTTTTAATTTTATTTTTGTTTTCTTATGGGAACTTATTATTTTTTTTAAAAAAAAGAACGTTACCATTTTTCTATAAACTTTCAAGAAACACGTGATACAACGGAACAGGAAATAGTGTTCTATTGACTTTATATGTAGGATATTTGTTAGAACTTTTATGGTAGAACAAAAGTCGTCGCTGGAATACGTAATATAATCTTTTATTTTATTTATTTAACATAAAATTTTAAAATACTTTTAAACTATTAAAAGTAGGTTAGGAACATTTATTAAATAATAACTTAAAAATAATATAATTAATTACATAAATTTATTTTTATAATTAATATAGCACAGAATATTCTAATGAATGTTTATGAGTATAAATGTGAATGATTTTATTTTATGAAGCTGCAAATTCCGAAGAATGCTGGATAGCAGATTGGACATTATTATTATTATGGTAAAAATATTGTATAATGATTTTGATGAATTTAATATGTTTTTTTTCTTTAGATCAACCAAATATTATGTTTTGTGGAATGAATGTATAGATATTTTAAGAAAACACATACATTATATTGGCAACGAACTTTATTAAAATATGCATAAGTTTTAATTTATAATGTCAACATGATACAACATTATATAAGAAGCTTAGAAATAATTATATGATTCTTTCATAAATAAATTTTGATATTTTATTATGTTATAGTATTAGAATTATATTTATTCTCTATTTAGGTAATTATTTTATTATTTGCAAGATAAGAATAGATTTGAAAAGACTCTATTTTTCTGTATTTTGTTTATTAAATAAGTTAAGTTACGTTATGGGTAAAAGCTTATATTTAGATTGAAGTTTATTAGGTATAGACAATGTAGTATAAGTAGTTTAGATAATGAATATTTTATTTAAAATTGATATTTATTTTCCGGAAATTTTAGATAAGTTTAGAATGTGTTTTATAAATAGAAATTATTAGAAAGGATTAAAATAACACATAAAGTAAAGTAATGATTTTACATGGAAAAGAATCATAGAATTTATCTAAGGTAATGCTTTCTGAATTTGAAATTGATAAATGATTTAAATAATAGTATTTGAATAGTACAGATATGTAATGCATATTTGATAAAAATATAACAGGAATTACATTAAGTAAAGTATAATTACAGTCAATTATTTGTTTTACATTACAAAGATACATTAATTTTATAAAGCTATTAAGTAATGCTAATAATAAAGTAAATATATGATGATACATTATAAATGGTAATACTTAATTAATGTAGCCATTTAATTAGTAGAGCTTCATTGTTTACACATGCTACATAAATAATTTTGACATATATTATTATTTTAATGGAAGTTTATTAATATTTATTTTAAAAATCTAAGTTTTGAAAACATACTATAATATTATTAGTATAGTAATTGAAGAGTGTATAATTGCTTGTTAAGCACATGAATTAGTAACAGTATAAACTTCTTGTATTTGTAATTTCTTATTTTATTTTATTTATTTTCCTAAATTTTAAAACTGTAAATAGTGTAAATAAATTTTATTTGAAGTTATTGTAAATAAACTTGTTAATTTGTTTTAAAAGTGTGTCGAGTTTCATTATTTTACCACAGCATTTTGACATCAGATGATTTGAAATAAACATAATATTTGCACAAAATGAATTTGTTATTATTATTTAGAATTGAATACCATATTTGCTTAACATTATTTTATAAGAATTGATTGACATGAACAGGAAATATTGCAATGGTCATAAAATGATTATAATGCACATTATAAGAATACAGTATTGTTTATTGCCACAGATTATTAAGTATAAGACTTTGATCTATTCTAAAATGAAGATACCATATGAAATAAAAGATATACATATGATTGTTTGTTCATTTAATGATTGATTATATTATAGAAATAAATGAGATTAAATTACACTCTAAGATTAGTATTATTTATTATTATTTAAATAAGTTAGGTGTATTTAAGTTTGATATAAAATCCCACATCATACTTATTTACATGAGTTATTATTAGTTTTAAAACAACTTAGAAGAACCTGAGATTATTTAATTATATTTTAAGTTAAAAGTTAGGAATTATTTTAGTATTATTAAAGATATTTATTTCATTTAAAAGTCATAAGAATGCTATAGATATAGTGGTAAGATGATAAGGTAGTGGTAGTATTCTTATGCCATTGAGACAGTATCTTGGGAGATATTGACTCAGTGTAAATCTGCTTATTACTTTGTAACTTTACTTCACAGTCTCATAATTTTATTAAATACTTATTTAATTAGTATAATCTAGAACTATGTTGATTTTGATGATTGATAATAAATTTAATTAAGATATGATAATATAAAAGTATATTAAAGATAGATATGCAAATTATTATTAAGCATAATAATGTAACTGAGCTAGTTGTATTTTAAACTATTTTTACATATCAAGAAGTAAGGGTACAATATATATATATATATATATATATATATATATATATGTGTGTGTGTGTGTGTGTGTGTGTGTGAGGATAGTAATCTAGACCACCAACTGATGATTGCTGGTTTAGCATGAAATACATATATTGGTGATTATTTATCTTTTCAACATGTGTGTGTGTGATCAGGTGGGTCAGCTACATGAGATGGCACTGAGAGAAGTGGGTTGTGTGAAAGTCTGAGTTTGAATCCCACATATATTACATATATAAATACAGATTTAAGCCTGTACAATGTATTAAACATAGTAAAATAATAACAGTAATCATATCCATATGGATTATCATAGAACAGAGATCCTTCCTTCCAAAATCATCCATTAATATTTGGTCAATAAACAAAGCTATATTCAGTTTAAAGATGTATACATAGAGATAAGATTTTCTAAATATAGAAATTATTATATAATAATTCTCATGTCTCACAGATTTTTGTCCAAAACAAAACTAAATTTTAATTATTATTGTTCATAATGTGAAATAGATCAATCTATTAATTAGAAATTAAATGTTGCTACATAGAATTTAATCATATTTTTGTATTAATATAATTATATATATATATAGTTGTTACACATTATTCTTATATCCAGTTATAAATAAGTGATTTACTTATATATTATTTTTTATTTCTAGAAAATGAGTATGATAAAAGTGGCATATAACATTATATCAATAAAATAAAATTTTACTATTATTTATTGAGTCCTTGGATATTAAAGAGCTTGTATCTAATTCAAATCGATAAGCCTTTAAAAA
This sequence comes from Epiperipatus broadwayi, assembly GCA_028023455.1. Classification (NCBI taxonomy): domain Eukaryota; kingdom Metazoa; phylum Onychophora; class Udeonychophora; order Euonychophora; family Peripatidae; genus Epiperipatus; species Epiperipatus broadwayi. Next base: position 1,886,906 of record JAQFVV010000123.1, read on the forward strand.
CTAAGTAATCCCTCATAAGAATTAAAGTGTATATTTTTTTGATTTTTATTTATTAAGTATGAAATGTTATTTTATAATAAATTATCTTTACTATATAAAAGCTTATATTTCTTATTAATACTGTGTGGTTATTTCTAGTAATACTTTAAGATATATTGGTGATAATGTACGTGTAATAATAATGCACCTTATTTCATGATATGCCTTTCAATTATTTCTAATGGTTGTTTGTTTTTTTATATGTATTATATATTTATTTGTTAAAATGTATTGTATTTATGAACTTTGGAAGAACTTATCAATAATAGAATTGCTTTTCCTTAAATATTTATTTATGAAGGAAAAAATTATCTTCTATTTCTTTATTATATTTTTTTATGTTATTCTAGATTTAATTTTAATGGTTTAATAGATAGATAGATAGATAGATAGATAGATAGATAGATAGATAGATAGATAGATAGATAGATAGATAGATAGATAGATAGATAAATAAATAGATAGATAGATAGATAGATAGATAGATAGATAGATAGATAGATAGATAGATAGATAGATAGATAGATAGATAGATAGATAGATAGATAGATAGATAGATAGATAGATAGATAGATAGATAGATAGATAGATAGATAGATAGATAGATAGATAGATAGATAGATAGATAGATAGATAGATAGATAGATAGATAGATAGATAGATAGATAGATAGATAGATAGATAGATATTTTGTAACCTTTTAACTGATTAATTATGTTGAGGAGTATCTAAAAAGATATATTATAATCCAAAATTATAAATTTTTGAATCATAACGTGAACAAATAACTTAATATGTAAGATTTAAAGAGCAAATTTAGTGAAGAAAAAATGCACATCTTTTATTTGTAAATATAATTTTTTTTCTAACAGTTATGTAATGTGAATATAAGTGATTTTAAGAAATATAAACTTATATTACTCTAAAGAAATTCACTTTTTAATACTAAGTGCATTGGTCCTTTAAGAGATGAGTATATTATTTTCTGCGTTGAATTCTAATAAACAATACACAAATAATTTATTTATTACAGAATAATATTATATTTTAAAAGTTATAATGATAATAATGGTTAAGAAATAAATAATATTATTAAACTATTACTTTAAAATGAGTAAAATGACAACATATTTTAAATTTCAATTTAAAATTATTTAAACTTATCAGTTTTAAATTATTATTATTATTATTATTATTATTATTATTATTATTATTATTATTATTATTATTATTATTATTATTATTATTATTATTATTATTATTATTATTATTATTATTATTATTATTATTATTATTATTATTATTATTATTATTATTATTATTATTATTATTATTATTATTATTATTATTATTATTATTATTATTATTATTACTACTACTACTACTACTATTACTACTACTACTACTACTACTACTACTACTGTAGACAGCAAGTTAATTATTCTAAAAACTGTTAGTCAACTTTGCTTATTGACCAATGAGATGTAATTGATTGGATTTGTTATGTCATGCTGTCTCGACTTACAAATATAATTGAGCAGATGAGAGAAGATAAATAAGAAGAAAAGTAGAAAAAAGAAAGAGAACCATTATTTCATTTTAAATAGTTTATAAAAACTTATAAAATTTAACTTATTTTATTTTTATAAAGAGTTAAATAAGTAAATTAATCTTATTTGAAAAGGAATATAATATTTTAAGTAGTAAATTAAAAATGTATGAGTAAATTCAACTAAATTCATAGTCTAGAGATACTTTTTTTGTCTATAATCTCAATTTACAATTTAAAATGCTATTGAATGAAAAAGTACAAGGATATATTTATATTGCTGGAAAAACCATGAAAGATAAGGATACTGAATTTCAATTAATTAAAAGGTGTAAATACAGTCATGTAAAAAAATACTTTTATTTATCTCTGCTTTGTTAATTAACTTAGTTAACAGTTTAATCATGAGGAGGAATAAAACAAAAATACAAAGAGTTAACATTTATAAACTAATTAAAGTAATTCACAAAACTTTAAATAGTTTATAATGGAAACTAAAAGTTAAAAAAAAATAGATTTTTTAATTAAAGTAACTTGTCTTGTTTAAATTAACCTTATGAAATTAATATTTAAGGTATAGACATTTGTAATATATTTTATAATGGAATAAAATTAACTAACTACATATGTTAGTGAATGCTTATTATCGATTATCTTAAATTAAATCTTATATTAAGGAAGAATATTTCATTAGCCAATACAATTTTCTATGGTATTAGAAAATATCAAAAGGATAAGATTTCAGCAAAGAAAAGCTATTAATTTTAAGTATGCTAAATATTGATAAAATATTATATTACAGAGGAATAAACATAAATGAACTTATTTATGTTTATCTTCAAAAGGAAATAATTCTTATAGAGAATATAAAGATGATAAAAGTGTAATTGAAAATGGCTTGTAAATTAATGCTATAAATATTAAAGCATAATAATGGAGAGAATTGTACTTACATGTGTTTTAAATTAGTGATTCAACTACATTTTTTATTAAACTTATATGTTATTTATGAGTATTTAATATTCAAATATACTTGGATATGAAGGATTACACTAAGATGCATCAAACATTTAGAGAGTTTATTCAGTCATTGTTATTTGTGATTTTTAAATATTTTACGTAGGATCCTGGGAGGTGCTTTTCAATTAATAACATGCAAGAGAATGCTAAATGTCATGATGAAGTTATAATAATGCAGAATGTGGAAGAAGAACAAGAGAAAAAAATAAACAATATTTTTTTTTTGGTTATAGTTTTCAAATATAAATTTAAATCTGGTATTAGATATTAAGTTTAGTATTAAGATATTTAAATTTGATATTTTGATATTCAATATGTTTTATATTTTAATGCTTATACTTAAAAAATTAATGTTATATATAGAGCTTGCAAAACAAGCTCTTAATAAGCTTTGTAGAATATCCCCAACCTCAGACTGGTCCTCAGTGAAGTGCTAGGATATTCAATCATTAGATTAAAAATACCAGGACAAGCCCTGCACTTTATCTAATGTATAACTATTAAGTAGAAAATCTGGTATTTTCAGACATCCATATGTCTTCCAATCAAGCTATCTAACTTAAATAGCCATATGGGATTGAACTAAGTTCAGATACACCATATATTAATAGCTTTAGCAATATAAAAATGTGAAAGCCATCATAGCAAAAAATAAAATTACAAAAAAATCAAGTCGGCTGTCACATGACCTACTTTAATAAGCTTGTATTTATAAATGTTATATATAGATCTCGGAAAACAAGTTCTTAACAAGCTTTGTAGAATATCCCCAACCTCAGACTGGTTTCTGCTACTGAAATCCTCAGTGAGGTGCTAGGATATTCAATAATTAGATTAAAAATACCAGGACAAGCCCAGCACTTTATCTAATGTATAGAAAATCTGAAGTTTTCAGACATTCATATGTCTTCCAATCCAGCTAACTTAAATAGCCATATGAGATTGAACTAAGTTCAGATACACCATATATTAATATCATTACCCATATAAAATCACCAAAGCCATCATAGAAAAAAATAAAATTACAAAAAAATTAAATCAGATGTCATGTGACCTAACTTAATAAGCTTGTATTTACATATGTTACATATAGACCTGCAAAACAAGCTCTTAACAAGCTTTGTAGAATATCTCCAACCTCAGATCATTTACTGCTACTGGCATCCTCAGTGAGATGCTAGCATATTCAATCAGTATAACATAATAACATATATAACATTTGTAAATACAAGCTTATTAAATTAGTTCATGTGACATCTGACTTAATTTCTTTTAATTTTATTTTTTGCTATATGGTATATCTGAATTTAATTCAGTTCCACATGGCTAATGAAGTTAGCTAGTTGGATTGGAAGACATATGGATGTCTGAAAATTTCAGATTTTCTACTTAATAGTTATACATTAGATAAAGTGTTGGGCTTGTCCTGGTATATTTAATCTAATGATTCAATATCCCAGCACCCCATTGAGGATGCCAGTAGCAGAAACCTGTCTGAGGTTGAGGATATTCTAGAAAGCTTATTAAGAGCTTGCTTTTCTAGCTCTATATATAACATTTGCAAATACAAACTTATTACATTAAATCATGTGACATCTCACTTGATTTTTTTCTAATTAAAAAATTAATGTAGCATACATGAATGTGGGAAAAGAGAAATTATGGGTAAAACAGAACTGGATGTTTTTAAATATAAAAATAGTTAATAAGTAAATTAATATCATCATAATGAATCAAGAGATGGAATTCATGGTAATAAAAAATAAAATGCCTAAAATAAATAAATCTTAAAAGGTAATACGAAGAGGTATAAAGATATGAATGATAAAAGTCATCAAATAATTCTGATCTCAGTTTTGTGTGAGAAAAGTATAAGATTGACATTTGTCAAACTATTTATAATTTGTTATGTAATAAATAATTGTTACATTTGTATAATAATACTTGATGGGAAGATGAGATTGTATTATTAGTCATGTGTAGATTATAGTTATTGATGTAAGTATTATGCATTATATTCAGATGTTATCATTACAGGATAAAATGAAATACCTTCCAGAATAACTCACAGAAATAGCATAATGGGATTGGTCTAGATGACACTTGTTAGTTGCGGTACCAAGAGATGAAAGAAATTTCCACAAAACATGAATGTTAATTTCTATAAGAGCTTAGTATAGAAGCTGGATATTGGAGTAGGACCATTGAGTTAAAAATGACTACTTAGAAGATATAACATTCCATTAAAAAAAGACCTCCATTTCCATATTTAAAAATAATAGTTTATCAAAATCAGTTTCTTATCTACAGAAGTCTTTTAGATAGTAAAGAAAGATATATAATGAGCATTGGATAAATACTAGTTATTTATTTTTAGAAATATTATAGTTTACTTCATAGGTGGTAATGGACTGTTTTAGAAGAATCCGAATAAGTACAAAATAAGTGTTATAGTATATATATATATATATATATATATATTGTAACGAGCACAGACATTCGTTACATTGTTGTTGTTTTTTTATTTATTAAAAATGAAAGTAAATTAAAAAGTTTGCATTTAAAAATTTTCTTTAAGAATTAAAAATTGAAATTAAATATCATCTTAAACTCGTATATACTAAATCGCACAGATAATGAAAAATTATTAAAATAAAACTTTATTAACGAAAAAGTATTTTAAAACTAAATTTTAAAAAGATTTGGAGATAAAATTATATCTTTAAATTTATCTTTAAATATATCTTTGATTTGGAAAACAGGTTAATTAATCAGAAATGGAAATGATAAATTTAATTAGTCAAATGTAAACCAGCCTTGGGCATTTAAATGTAAAAACATCAGTCAATAGGAAAACAATAGAAACTTTTAGCAAATGAAATAAATCCATTGGGAAATTGGACCTCAACAAAAAGAATCATCACATCGATGATGTAATGTTAAGTCAATCTTTCAAAGTAATATAAAAGGACAAGTTTGGAAATTATTAGGGAGTGATTGGTTATTATTGGTTATTTACGATGTGACAGATATGTGTTAGTGTGGAAGTGAAAGAGAAGAGATTGAAAAAGATGCATGTTCAATCCCTTCACTTGTTATAAAATGGAAAAATGAAACATCACTTTTCTTATATTCAGAGGACCACAGGATCATCGGGAAATTTAACGCTGGATTTCAAACGGCAAGCATTTGTAAAAGATGAACATTTCTAAAACCGTAAGAACTTTATAATATATAAAGAACAATATTAATTTGAAAACACTAAGAACTTTAAATTTTAAACTTTCCTAGTTTTTTGTTACAAATAGAATCCTATCTGACCAAACTAAATTCTTTATTAATAGTGTTATTTGATGTATTTTTTTTCTTATTTATGTAAAATCATTTCCATTTATTTATTTTTTGTTCTGTAAGTTTTTATCATGATTTTTTTGTTTTTCGTTAAATTAATTATATAAATGTTAAACTTAAGTCGGGCGTGAATGGCTGTATAGATTTGTAAAGTTATATTAGGGGAGGGTAATCTTAGGTTATTTGTGTCGTTGTTAAATTGGGTCAATGAATTGGATATATTGATGTAGTTAGTAGATGTAGTCGGAGATTCGCTACTGGCAGAATCGCTCCATATGCCGCACTCTCCCGTTTTGCCTATGCCTTTCTATGGAGTTTTTTTTTTATTATTGCTCTTCTTGTCAGATAGATGTCATATTCCTATTTGACAAGAGGCAATTTCTTCTCTTAACTTTTTGGTGCCACCGTATTTCGTATTACATTGAATACATCGATATATCAGATGGATTGGTGCCAGTTTGGCTGCGATTTTTAGCCTAAGGTTAAATAGGGATAGAATGTTTATTTTCAAAAACAAATTTATGTAGTCTATTCATACTCGACACTAAATAAAAATGCATTAAATTTAAGTTGTTTATAGACGTTTGCATGGATTCGTTATCGGTTAATTATGTTTTGGATTTCATATTTGATCAAAATATATAAACATTCGATAAATAATGATACCTTACTGGTGAGTATCCAAAATGTATTTATTCAGATGTCTTTTAAGTTATTGGTGACAATGCAAGTATCTTATGGTGAATACTATTGGGTTACGTATAAATTTCCCTCCGCAATTGGCAGTAATCAATAATTTTGTATTTTGATCGTTTATTTTGAAATGTTTTTGACCGTGAAATCTATGTAACCGATCTATATTCAACCTTATAAACAAGCTTTCATAAATTTATCTGTGCGAACTTAATTAAAATGTAAAATTAGAATATAATAGTAATTAAATGTAAATTAAAGTTAAAAATCAAAGTTAAAAATGTAGGTTAAATTTTGAAATGTAAAACTAATACTAAAATAATTTTAAATCTTATATATATATATATATATATATGAAATAAATAAATGTTTGGGTGTTAATTACTGGCAGTGGTTTATTTTATTCTTTTTTTTATATACTCTTATTATATTTTTAAATCTCTGCTATTCCACTGAGCTAGTGACATGGGCTAACGACCAGATGCAAAAAGGGAAAAAAAAATATTTTTTTTGATTTACGTATCTGCCTACTCTATAAATTTTTCTAGGTTCAAATGCCTAGATGGCGCCCATAGTGCAGATATGTTAAGTCTCCATATTCTCCGGATCGTTACAATATATATATATGTAATGATTCCAATGAGAGAGTCATAATAGGCTATGATTATGAGAAATATACTTTTGCAAAAGCTCTTAGCCATTTTATAATTAACTTGTTAATTTATACACCTTTACTTTATATGTATGTTAGCAGAACTTTATTATTATTAAAATGATTATAATTAAACAGATATGGGGAATAATTTATGTATAATATAATATAAAGAAGAACTTGATAAATTAATTATTTATTATTTGAAAATTATAATTATTTAAAAAATTATTTGAGAATTTCATGTCCAGTCATTATTACATCTGATTGGCTGTTATATAAGCATTTTAAGGCGCTTCTGACTAAGGTTTTAGCCCTGTACATTATTACAGAGCATTAACTGAAAATAATATCTTTAGAGTTACATTATTATTAATTTAAAATCAATTTGAATTCATTCTTAGAATAAATTTAAAATGTTATAAGTGTTTAAAAGATAGATTATTAATAAAATTTATTATAAAGTTTACATTTTTTTTCAGATGTAGTTTAAAGGAGTAGATGTTAATTAAAATAATGTATTGAAGTGAATGGAAGGGGGAAGAATGTTATAATTGTCTTGTAAACTTTCTAATGATAATAAAAGTATAATTCGGTTTTGTAATTAATATTTGTGTAATGAAAATATTTGTTATTCACGTATAAGTAAATTAAAGAAAACATATAATAAAGTATAAGTAACTTATTTATGGGAAAGTAAGTTAGTAAAAAATAAATGTTTATTTCTTATATTAAGATTATTAGAGCTATGTTAATTTTAAGAGAAAATTTTAATTTATATTTGTAATGTAAGGAGTGGTTGTTATTGAGTAGACTGGATTTTAGTAAAATCCCACCTATCTTCCAATTATCTTATGGTTACGTATTGTTATTTTTTTTTATAAGAAAATAATCATTATCCTTGAGATATTCATAAGATAATAATTGTTATAAGGTATTTTAGAATGTATTTGATTTCATTATTTTTTATTTTTATAGTTTATTAAATAAATGAAGGAAAGAATAACCATTATTATTAATGAAAGATTATGTCAGCCATTGTCTATCATGGGGATTTTCCTAATGATTATATCAGGATAATTGTTGGTAGATTTTTACAATAGCAATGCCATTGGGGAGCATATTCTATATGTCTTCTCAATGTTAAAACCACTATATTGTGACTGTCTCCTAAGTATGCCTTATGTTTTATATATTATATGTTTCTATTTAATTACTGAGTCTCATAAAGTTGTGTTTTTATATGTTTTATACTTAGATATCTGAACTGAGCAATGGATAGGATATGGAATGGGAGGAAGAGAATGTTATAATATATGCTTATTGGATTTTGGTGCCTTAATGTGAAGACATGATATGTATGTGGGTAGTCAATCTTGTAATTCAATATGTATAGGGGTAAAGTAGTGGACCCAATATGTATAGGGTGTGTGGTATTACAAGTTCTTAATGTGTAGGATGGATGTGATCAATAATTAGATGGTCTTGGTGCCCATATACAGGGTCTGATTATTTGAGATAATCAGGGATTATAGCAGTTACTTATAATATTAGATAAGTAGAATAAGAAAAATGAGAAAAAATTTGGTTGTAAAGATTATTAGCATGTTTTACATCTTTGAAAGTGTTAAACATTAATTATATATCTTAAAGAAGTGGATAATGTTAGATCATAATATTAAATGATAATCTTCATCTAAAATATAAGGGGATACATTTGATCTATAATTAAAAAAATAAAAAAATAATGATAAGTAACTTATGCTCTTATTTTTGGATATGATATATTGATATTTTAATTGATTTATTAAAATATTAAATGTGATATGACTAATATGATCATAATTTGAAAAGAGAAATAAAGCAAATTTATATTGAAGTGGAGTCATGATAAAGAAGTTTCTTTTTTAATGATAGCATAGAAATCATAATATTTTTAATTAAGTATAGAAGAAAAATATTCAATTTTAAGAAAAACGTGTGATATTAGAAAGATAGAAGTGGAAGAAGTTGTAAGTTCTGAGAGCTCTGGGGGAGTAATTTTGACGTGAAGGTACTAATAAAATTTATGAATCAAAAATTTGATAATATGTGAGAATAGTTAAATAAAAAATTAGATGATAATAAAGATGATATGAAAAAGAAATTAAATGATTCTAAAAAATAAATTAAAAGCAATATTGATGAAATGAAAATTAATTTAGATGAGGTAAAAAGTAACTTTAAAAATATGAGAAGTACTTTTGATGGTAGGTTTGATAAAAATGAAAAGAACCTAGAGTCATTAAAAGAAGATGGATTGTAGAGTGAAGTTGTTGAGTGAACAAAATACTGAAATGATAAAAAATAAAATTCAAAACTACTATAAATTAACTCAAAAAGAATTACAAATACATAGAGGTGTTTTAGATAACAATTGCAAAAGAGCAAGTGATGACATAAATGCCAAGATAAATGAATTAAGTCAAATGTTTACTCATAATGAAGGAATTAGTAGAGACAGATTTTGTCAACTTGAAGAGAAAATGAAAGTTTCAAACGATCAGACAGATGAGAAGATAAAAATCTCTAATGAGAAATGTATATTATATAAACAATCTTGATTTTCAAGTACAGAACATTAAGAAAGAGTGTTTGATATGAAAGAGGAAAAAGAATTTAATACAGAAAAATTTAAAGAGGAACTTAAGAAAGAAATTCTCGAAGATATACGTATTATATTAAATCTCAATGTAGGAGGAAAACAAGTGGATGTAATTGTAAAAAATAAAAATCAAGAAAGCCTTAAGTTAACCTTGTATTCTCAAGTTAGTATAAAGGGAATGTATTTAAATAACAACTTAAAGTGTAAAATGAAAGTGGTTAATAAATAGAGTATAATGTTGAAAATATTAAAGAAGGATTATTTATTGATAGAGGAGAAATTAGTATATAAAAGAGAAACTAGTTTTGAGCAAAATAGAATATTTAATTTTAATGATAATAATAGAGAAGGCTAAATAATATGATTTCTTGTAAGATGAAATGTAGTACTTTAAGGGAAATCAGTAGTTTACTTGATTATCAGGAAGAAATTTTAAGATATAAACATAAAATGTAAAATGAAAAATATTTTACATCCAATTAGTATATGTGATCAATATTTATGTAATCAAATATTGATAGAAAATGATAAAATATTTATAAATTGAAGCCAGTTTTTCATAAAGCTTTGAGTTTCTTACTCTTAGTGAGTTGAAACTGCTTGAAGGTGTAATTTATATGCAAATGCATAGAAATATGCCATTTAAGTGGCCACACTGCTATATAACATTCTATTTCAATGGTTAAGCATATAAATAGTCATTTACTTGTCTGCAGTGCTTATTTCTATGCTACAGCACAGAAATAGGATGTTTATTCTGTCACAGTGGATGCTGCCACTTATGTTGAACTTTATTATGCAGTTTATATGAACAATCCCATTTTAAATTTCACTACAATGTCTAGTTCTATGCTGCAGCATAGAAATAGGATGTATTATTCTGCCTTAGTTTATAAGAACAATCCCATTATTAACATTTCACTACATGATTTACATGCACAGAAGTAGGATGTTTATTCTGCCACAGCAGCCACTGCCACTTATGGTAAACTTTGTGTTACACAGTTTATATGGACTAATTTCATTTTAAATTTCACTATGGTATTTTGTGAGGGTGTCTGTAATTGAGCCTGTCAAAAGTCTCAAATTTGCATGCTGAAGTAATTATTTTCCAAATCCAATGATGTAGTATGAGGTAATAAAAATTATAGAAACTTTGCCCTGCCCTTCTAGTCAAGGGTTACACTTAAATAAATTGTCAAAGGGGAGGTGTAAGCATATTTTTTTTATGAAATCATGCTAAAATTCATGTTTGTGTGAGAAAAATCATGAGACCAATCAAAAATACTGGTTTTATTTTTGAGCCACAATGTTGTTTTGAATAAATTCTTTTTTTTTTAAATTCTTGTTAAAATTACAAAATTATATGTGTGTGGCTACAATGTTGTTTTGGAGAAATTATTTATTTTTGTTAAAATTAACAATTTTATTTGTGTAGCCATGATGTTGTTTTGGAGAAATTGTTTATTTTTCTTCATGTTAAAATTTGATTTGTGTTGCCACAATATTGTTTTTATTTATTTTTATTCTTGTTAAAATTACAAATTTCATTTTAGAAAAGTTAGAATTAAAAAGAAACGGTTTATCCAATTTATTTTTTATTTATTTTAGATAAATTTCATTATTTATGAATTTATTGTAAATAAAAAAAACCATTTTAAAGTTGAAAAAAAGACAAATGGCCTGGTAACATTATAATCCTGTTTGTTTACATAGAAATTACACCCTCAAGCAGTTTCAACATGCTAAGAGTAAACAACCAAGCTTTGTTAGTGAGTACATTGGATTATGATAAAATTATAAAGAGGGATGATAAAATTCTTTGTAAAATAAAAATGGTTTTTCCAGAAAAATCCATTGTGAATGATTTATGAATGTTTATTCATTATTTATCCAAGAAGTTAAATGTAAAATGAGAAATATGTTTGATAATTTGATTTTATACAATATATTATAGCATTATGAAAATTTATGTAATGATAAAATCAATTGTAAAATGAAATCTGTTTTTGAGAGAAAAGTTGTTAGATTATTGTAGTATTAAGAGGATATGTTTTGAAGAGAAAATTAATTGTAAAATGAGGATAAGTTTCAAAAGTATGTCTTAGGCAAATCATCTTCATTGGTATAGAGTATTAATGACAATATAAAATAAAAGTAAAGTAAAATTAATATTCTTGAGAGAGTAAATTTATTAGTAAAGTAGTTTATAATGCCTGAAGTTTGATTCCATATCTTCCAGAAAAATAAACATTTTAAGTAATATTATTTGTTTGTTAATACATTTTAATTGCAAAATTGGTAGAACAAGTACAACAGCAATAATATTTAGGGTAAAAGTAAGAGATAAACAGATCTTTTTATGATGCCATAATAGTAAAGTTTTTTTTTTACTTGATACTATCTAATTTATATTATGTTAAATAAAGTTTAATAGAAAGTGGTAAATTTAAAATTTTGTTTTCTATGTGGAGGAGGGGATATTTGTAACCTATTAGTTGGTTAATTATATTGAGTGAGTATTTTTGAATGTATATTATAATCCAAAATTTTAAATTTCAAAAGTATAATGTGCACAAATAGTTTAATATATAAAATTTAAAGAGCAAATTTAGTGGAGAAAAAATAAAAAAAAAATTATTTGTAATTTTTTTCTAATAGTTATGCAATGTGAATATAATTGATTTTAAAAAATACAAACTTATTTATCTTTGTAGTTACTTTAGATCTGTAATATATATTAAGACTATATTCTTAAGACTATGCACCTAAAATGTGACAGTAGGGACCTCTACAAATCTAAATACAAGATTAAACAACTTTAAAATACAAGAGCAGCCACTCTTAACTTCAACCTAATTTCTAATTATATAGGTTAATCTAAAGCATTTTGATTTCAGAGTGTGAAGCTATTAACTATTTCACTGATTAATTCCACAATTTGAATACAAATGAACATAAACAAAATCTTTGGATTTACAATGAGTCAGTGTGAAGTCCTTATAATTAGACAACTTTTAAAGTTGGTGATTATAAATTGATTTTATTGGATGATGTATTTCAGTAGTCAGCTGATCAATTTGGGTTGGCTATATAAGAGAGGGAAAATTTGTGTGTGCTGTGTACATGAGAAATTACCAATAAAATATTAAATGATTTAAAAATGTATTTTGCTAAAAGAAATGTTTAACAATTTTGTTTTTAAAAAAATGTGTTTCAGATTTATCTGTATTTAAACCAACATTAATATGAAATAAAAAGGTAACTAACTAAGGAGGAAAAAAGATCATATTGATATTTACTTATTGGGGTAATTGGAGAAAAGAAAATACATGAATGGCTTGGACAAAGTTGCAATATTACTGGAATTTTCACTTTAATTTACAGAAAAAGTTAAACTTATAGAAACAATGGACTACTCAATGGTATATTATGTATGAATTTTGTTTATCATATTATGAAAATATTTTTCTACTTGCTTACAAACATTTATATGATTCTAAAATAACATAGTATTAACTCCTGAATTAAACTATTTAATCTTCTACACTAATATTGCAAATGTTTTAATGACTTACAATATAAACATCACATGATATAGTGAGTTTTTCTGTTTTAATGACTTTTAATATAAAATGTTTTAATAACTTATTTATCTAATGTGTTATGATATTATATAATGGAACTGTTAAAATATAAATTATATTCAAACAAATACTCATAATAATGTATCATTCTGTTATTTTTAAAAGAGCAAAAAAAAAAAAAATACAGAAATTTATGTTATGTTAAGATTATACTTGGAGAAATAAAATATTCCAGGATTTAATCTAGCTATCTGCAGTAAAGCTAATGATTATAATCCATATTTATTCTGATTGGAACCACTTATAAAAGGAAGGTTTTCTTTTACTGTGTTTTAAAATGAATATGGATATTAAAAGAACTGTAACACTACAAAAATATGCACAAACAGTTCAGTAACTTTATTTAAGAGAAGAAATATGATATTTACCATTTTTAATTTTAGAATTTGTTTTCAACATCATTGTGAGCCGGAATATTTCCAATATTGAATGGGAGAAAAAATGTTAGCAAATGAATTGTCTGCTCAAACTTCTATTTAAACTTACCATTTCAGGGTGTGTTTTGATAAAAGAAAATTAAATTTTATTAATTTTATTTTTGGGATTGTTATATTTAAAGAAATTTACATTTAATGTTTTATATTTATCATTTTAAATTTTAATAGGTATTATATATGTGGGCATACTATAATTTAGTATGTATTAGAGTTATCTACATTTTAAGATATATTGAAAGTGTGATAAATGATGGTTTATTTTTATATTCAAATGGAACATCGCTGGACAAGTCTTATTGAATTGTAACATTTACTGGTAATTTTTATTGTTTGTTTTAATATGTACCTATTTAGTTTCTTTAATATTATTCTATTTCAAATTTAAAAAAGATAAAATAACCTACAGTGTTTTGTTCTGAAAAGTTATTTCTCATATCTTGCAAATTGCTATTTTAAAGTTATAATGAATATATGCTTCTGAATGAAAGATGTTTGTTTGGAGATAATTATTAGTGCAGTCATGATTGTTATATTTTAGATAATGAATTATTTTATGAATCACTTATTTACATGTGTTAACTTTTTTACTCTTTGTGTATGATATTGTAAATTAAGTTATGTTAGTACATTCTGGTAATGTTAGGGACTGCTATTGGGCATTTATTACTTTTGTGGTAGAATTTTGTGATTGAGATCTGAGGAACATTTCAGTTGTTATGATAAAATGTATTAAGATGTCATATTTTCAGTTTACTGTTTAGATGTGCTTGTAGTGTTTAAACCTAATTATATATTGTCAAATGTAACTGTTTGGATTCACATGGGTATTCAGTCTTTGAGTTTTATTACAATAGTACATAGTGCAAGTCAGTACACATTGTAAGTCATAGGGAGAACATAGGTCATCTAGTAATGAATGCATGTCGGTCATTTGATATAATTCCCATGAAATTCTTATGTACAGATTATTAAATGTGCTTCTATAAACAACCTGGTTATAGACACCACATGTAATATAGGAATGGTAGCTATTTGAAAATCTCAAGAAAAGTTATTCCATCGACATAAGCTTGTATGATACAAAGCCTACAATTTATTACTTCTATGAGTATAAAGTTGTTATTATTATTAATATTAGTTAGTATCACATATAAGCAAAATTTAATAATATTTAAATATTTTCACGTGCATAATTGTGATTTTGCTACAAAATCCTGAAAGCAATGGAAACATAATTAAATCGTAATTAATTTTGAAAGATGTTAATAATTGCTATTTTAACAAAAATAGGATTTGTTGGGAAAAAGGGCTATAATAGGAGTAATTCCTACATGCCACTTTTAAACCATATGTTAATGTGAGATATGACTTAGGCTATTCTTTAGTTTAAAATGCTTGTTTGTTTTACATATATGAAATAATACTTTAAAATTTAAGTTTTAAAAAGTTTAATTACTATCATGTAATTATTAGACGATTAAAATAGCATACATGTTTAATTATTTTTTGGTTAACTCAATAAAATAACCATAAAATTATTATGAAAAAGTAAAACCTGCTTTTCATTAAGGTGAATAGTAATTTATAAAATCACCAAAGGTATAACAATATTTTATATTGTTTGTTTTGCTTTATTTAAAGTAAAAAGGGAAGATATAATATGATAATTTAAATTATACCAGTGATAAGTCAGATATTTTCTCACTTTGAAATATAGTGTTATTAAAAAATAGTTATAGTTAATTACAAAAGATTAAGTATATTCATTTTGGATAGATGGATGTACTACCAAACTGGCATTTTGTTCATTATATTTGGAAAATTTGTAAATATAAAATTATTTTATTAGAATTTGTAAATAGTCACTTTAATTGAAAATTACTTATATTTGGTGTGTTGTAAAATAAAACTTAAATATTGATTTGTAAAGTCTAAATATTGTCTAGTAAATAAATTGATTTTTGTAGAATTTAAAATTGTATAATTTCCCATTATTTATGTTTCCATATTTCTATTTATCATTCATTGCAGATACTGATTGAATTCAGTATTTACTTTATTGCACATTTATAATAAATTATTTTATTTAATGGGTGTATTACACTTATGAAATAATTATTTTTATCAAGAAGTATATGAGAATTGGTTCATAAATTATCATAGATTCAGAAAAACTATTGAATAAATCCAAATTTATTTAATCATGCACAAGAATTATCATCTCCAATGGTCACATATGTTCATTTGGTAGTTGTTGGTTAGACATCCATGCCACATGATGGCATTGTTTTTCTTGAAAAAAGACAACTTATGAAAATTCCCAGGCCTTTTTTTTAATTTAAATTCCTTGTGTTTTTTTTTTACTTTTTTTTTTTATTTACAATAAATTAAACACATTTTTTTTTTGTTAACATTTATTTTTATTAATATCAACAAAATAAATAAAATATAAAATGAAATCAACATTTTTCGTTTTTTTTTTTTTGGGTGGGAGTGTTCTTTTTGTTTTTCAAATGTAAAATTTAGTATGCTTATTACAGTTGTATTTTTGTTTTTCTATTTTTGTTTAAAAAATAAATCCTAAAGTTAGTAAGCTTTTTTTTTTGGTTTCACTTTTTTTTTTTGGGGGGGGTGTTCTTTTTTTTTTTAATGTAAAACTTAGTATGCTTATTACAGTTGTATTTTTATTTTCCTATTTTTATTTAAAAAATAAATCTTAAAGTTAGTAAGCTTTTTTTTTTTGGTTTCACTTTTTTTTTTAAATAACATAAACAAATTTAAAACTTATTATGATTTTTTTGTTTCACTTTGTTTTTGTTTTTTAAAACAATATCAACAAATTTAAAACTTATTACGTTGTTTTTGTTTTGGTTCCACTTGAAATGGTATTATTTAGTCATCATCCCATTTCACCTACTATGTTCCATCATAGTTAGTATTTTTTCCAACAGTTCAAACTCTCACAGCCTACATATATAATCAGAATAATTTATTTTGATATGTAATAGTGTATATTTACATGAATGTGCAGATATGTGTGCACATTTAATATATATTAATGTCTGTATGTGTATAATGTATACACAGTTAGAAATTTAAAATTAATGAAATGATTTAATTAAATTAAGTTGTGTGAACATTATTATGTGTGTAACCACTTACATATATATGTGAGAGAAGTCATAATGCAATAGATTTAAGGAAACATTACAACTCTTTTAAATTCATGATATAAATTTGAAATATTCTCAGTTAAAACCTCTTTATTTAAATGCATTGGTATATAAATTTCAATTCCTGGGATAATCTCACACACATATATAATAAAATATTTACAAACTTAAACTCTTTTAAAAAAGTTATCTGTTTTTATATAAAAAAAAAGTTGTCAATTCTCTGGAAACCATCTGTAAGCAATCAGCAACAACCAAAATCAACCTATTCTTAGGGACTTATAGACATTGGCCTCACTTATGTATTCCCTATTTAGTATATTCATTGCAACCTTTGAACAATAATTAGAAAACAATAACTTTCTTATGACAGCACTTAATGAAACTCGGGATTAAAATTTTAAATGTATTTTAAAAATAAAAACTTGCCTATTTCTTAAATTAATTTCTAAAACTCTAAACACTTGTTAAATAATAACTTATTCAGTTATTATTCTATTACTTGCTAATATTTGTTTTATATATGTTTACTTTATAACCCACCTGTGCAGGTCATTTAATGCACTTATGTTTATTTAATCTATATTTAAGAATTAAAGTATATTAAATTATAAACAGTGTGTTGTGTATCATCCATAGTCCATTCCAAATCTTAATCAAATTCCTTAATACTAGTGTTAATTATTAATGCATGCATCAATAAATTTCACATTTATTACAGTTTCTTGTTTTGGTATAAATAAATTAAAAAAAACAAGCTGTTTGTGGCTACAGTATTATATCAGATGTATAGGTTGAACAAAGTTGTTGTTAATTGCAAGAATCGAACAACGTCAAGGTTTTCCTGCACCATGTTCTTTGTCTTGTTGAAGTTATTGAGAATATGTTATGTGATGTGTTGCTTCCTTCAAAGTATTGTTAAGACATACACTTTGACAAGGTTTTGCACTTTAAAACTTAACTATAGAAGTGTGTAAACCCTATGATAATTATTGCTTGGTCAAATTGTGTGATTTCAAAAAAAAAAAAAAACTTTATTTACAATTAATGATTTATACTTAATTGTATGACACACACCCTCACATGACACTGTAAATAGTGTGAAGTGTGCCAATTAGCTGAAATAATTTACTGTGATGCAACAATGCAGCCTGGAAATGTGTAGTACAACAGAACTGTTCTGTACATGTAACACATGGTGTGAAAATATGTTCGACTGTGTAAATGGAATTTTTATGTGTTTTAGCACATAAATCATGCCATCACATGGCATAGGTGTCTAACCAACAACTACCATTTATAGTAAACATAAGATTTTTTTGTTTGTTTCAAATTAATAACAGTCATTACTATTATTATTAGGCCTATTTTTTATTCAAATACAGAACTTATTATTATTTTAAAGTGGGTAAGTAGAGCTATATTTGGATATCCATATGTCAATTATTTATTAAAGAAAATAATAAGCTTTACTTAAATTATAAGATTAGTTATACTATATTTATAGTATTAAAGATTAGTATTATCACCAAGAGAGAGAATTTCTGAGTATTTTAATAACCCAAATTATATTTTATTTTATTTCTTAAATTATTATAGAGATTTTTTAAAAATTAATTCAAAGCTATATAAGACCTAAAGTAACTAATTTTACAGTTTAGTTATCATATTGCAGAGCAAATCTATTGTAATTTAGTAAATAATATTATTATTTCACATTTTTTAAAATTTTGTCTGGATTATTGGATTTCCATAAAATTGCTCTTTGTTATCCAATATCCTATGCTTTGTTTCTTCTGTAATATGATATTCCTGAGATAAGGTTTAAAATGCAATAAAGTTTTAAATCAAGATTTATTTCAAATTAAAATTAAAATCCATTTATTCTCATAATAAATTTTAATATTATTATTCTTAATTATTTAGTTGGAATATTATTTTAGCTTTATTTAAATATGATTATTATAATTAGTCATAGAGATATGATTGCATTCTTAAAGGGTTGGAATTCAATGATATTTCTATATGTTTTTGATACCACAGCATGGAAACACAGTCTCAGGAGTCAATTTTTATTATTGCTATTATTATTCTGAGCTAAAAAATTATTAACTAATAAGTATATGTTTATTAAAGAAGTTTGAGAGCAGTGGTTATATTGTTGTTGTTGTTGTTATTATTATTATTATTATTATTATTATTATTATTATTATTATTATTATTATTATTATTATTATTATTATTATTATTATTATTATTATTATTATTATTATTATTATTATTATTATTATTATTATTATTATTATTATTATTATGTTTACCTCAAACCCACTTTGTTGTTGTTAGAGTTTGATTATTTTTTGACATCTCTTGAAGATTTTCTGATTGGCTATGATAATATTATTATTACTGGTGATTTAAATATTCCGGATTTATATCAGGGTAGAATTGCTACACACTTTTCTGTTTTGTCTTCTAAGGCTTCTAGAATGTTAAAGTTCTGTAAATTTTTAGGACTTAAGCAATATAACCCATTTGTTAATTTCTATCATCGTACTTTGGATTATATTTTATGTAATTCTACAGTAGTTAGTAATTTTCAAGTTGTTTCTGTTAATTTTCCTATTGATGCTCATCATCCACCTTTTGAGTTTTATATTAACGTTTGTCATTCAATGATTAATTTTTCTAATATCTCAAGAAAGGATTATGGGAAGGGTAATTATATTGATTTTTGTAGTAACTTTTCTAATGTTAATTGGAATTTTTTGTATTCTTTTAATGATGTAAATCATTGCTTGGATGGGTTTTTAAAGATTCTTAATAGTTTTATTGATTTGTATATTCCCAATAAGCGGCCTTTTTATAAGGGTTTTCCTCCTTGGTTTTCATGCGATCTTATTAAAATTATTAAAAGGAAGTCTTATCATTGTAGACTTTATTTTAAAACACAGAATATCTTTTTTTATAATAATTTTGTTAATTTCAGAAGATTGGTGAAGCATGTTTATAATAGAGATTTGCAGAATTATATTAAAAAAATTGAGGTTAATATTTCTTTTAACCCTAAAGAATTTTGGGATTTCATTAATAAGTCTGGTTTGGGTAAGAAAAGGGTTCAAGCTACTCATGGTTTCACTTTAGGTGCAAATGACTTTTCAAAACATTTTGCTGATGTATATTCATCACATGATACAATATCTTCAAATATTGCATTATTTTGTAATTCTTCAACTGTTCATTGTATGATTGACCATATTTCTAAGGATGGTGTTGTTATGGCTATTAAGTGACTTAAAATTCATTCTAGTTTGGGAAATGATAATATTCCTTCATTTATTTACAAAGGGCTAGCTGAATTTATTGCAGTACCTCTTGCATTTATTTTTAATTTATAACTTAGCTCTTGTGTTTTTCCTAATGCGCTTAAGTGTGCCAAAATGGTCCCAATTTTTAAGAATGGATCACGTGATTGTATTAATAACTATAGACCTATTTCTGTTTTACATACTATTGCTAGAATTTTTGAGAGGTGTGTTTATAATAAAATTATTTTAGATGTTTGTAAACTCATTTCTTCTTCACAGCATGGTTTTATACCTAATAGATCTGTAGAAACTAATTTGTTAACAATTTATGATCATATAGCTCATGCAATTGAGGACCAGCAGAGACTTGATGTTGTTTATTTTGATTTATCAAGAGCTTTTGATAAAGTAGACCACAGTATTCTTCTTCACAAATTATATCAAATGGGTTCTTCTATTAAGCTTGTTTATTGGTTTCAATCCTTTCTTCATGGTCGTACTGCATACATTAAATTTAATAATACTATTTCATCTAATTTTAAATGTAATTTGGGGGTTGCTCAGGGTAGTATTTTAGCACCTATGCTTTTTAACATTTATATGAATGACCTTAAGGATTGCTTAAAATCTTCTTATCTTTTGTGCTATGCAGATGACTGTAAAATCTTTAGAAGAATCACATCTGTGTTTGATTGCACTCTTCTTCAAAATGATATAGATAATTTTAGTGCTTGGTTTGACCTAAATAATATGACTGTTAATTTCAGTAAATGTTCCTTAGTCTCTTATTCTAAAAAATCTGAAGTTTTGCATTTTTCTTATTTTATTAATTCTCACAAAATTATTTCTGTTGAATCCCAAAAAGATTTGGGAGTTATATTTTCTAGTAATGGATCCTTTCTTCCTCATTTGGAAATGATTATTGGTAAGGCTTTAAAAATTATAGGTACTATTCTAAGGTTTGGTTATCATTTCAGTGGTGATACAAAATTTAAATTATTTTTATCATTGGTTCTTCCCATCATTGAATATTGTTCAGTCATTTGGAATCCTAGCTGTAAACAGGGATGTAATTTATTACAATCAGTGTATAATAAGTTTTCTAAATATGTTTCTTTGGGGAATAAAACTTTGTTCATCTTTCTTCTAGAAGACAATATAGAGATATTAAATATCTTTATACTCTTGTTAATAAAATAGTTCTTTTATCTAATACAATTTCTACTGTTATAATTAGATCTCATGTGGATGATACTCGGTCTGCTTCTGTTTGTTACATTAAAACTTGTCATTCCAATGTTCTTAGATTTTCTCCTTTGTTTAGGCTACCATCTTTATATAATCAGATTTGTAGCAATATTAATTATTCCAATTTAGATTATAATCAATTTTGTAATGCTATTAAATTTAAATGTCAGATTTGATTGGTTTAACTTGATTTTGTTTATATATATATATTGTGCCCTTTTGTATGGGTCACCATTTAAGTTTTGTGCTAATCTAGTAGAAAATTTTAAATTTAAGAAGTATTTTAAATGTGTGATGTTGACTTTGCTTGTGGTAATGTTACCATAAGTTTAATTAAAGCAATCTATGAGTATTTGATATGTGAATTGTGTTGGTATTGAGAAGATATTTAAAATGATGATGATTATGATGTAATACTGCATTAATAAATTTAATAACAAATGTTTGAAGCTAAAGTATTTAAAAGACAAGTTAAAATTAGACAAAGATATTTATTTAGTTTAAAATATATGTTAAAAGTGAATAGAAATATTTTAAATTATAAGTACTTAAATTGAGATTAATATTTGATTTTAATCATATCAAATAATTATTTTAAAATCTGATATAATATCTTATTTATTTTAAAAATAAATATTTATTTTAAAAAAGCAATTGTTAAGTTATTTTTAGATTATGGGAAGCGTTTCTTGTATTGTAAAAACAGATGTTAATTAGAGATACACACACACATGCTTGGAAGCTTTCTCATAAAGTTGCAAAAACTATTTTAAAAATTATGTTGTGAAATTTATAAATAATACGTGAGTTATCACGAGATAAAAATAAAGATATTAATGTAAAATATTAAATCTGATTTTTAAAAATATTGTCTTAAAAATATAACGTATTTAAAAAGATTTAGTTTATTTTAAATGATCTTATAAAAGTTAAGATTTAAATCAAGTGAGAAAGAATATTTTAAAAAAATGTTTGATAGATTTGAATAAACGATAAAGATTATTTTTAAAAATGTAATAATATTAAATATTAAATAAGTCATTATTTTATTTTTAATAGTGTGTTAGTAAATATGTAAATAAGCTAGAAAGTTTGATTGTTTAAATGTACCAATCAGATAAGGAGTTTCTGCCAGTATAAAAGCTGGATTCAATTGTTGAGGGGGGCTCTCTGTAATTAAATTTCTAAGTTAATCGTGCTATTGAGAAAATAGCTAAGTAAATTTATAAACGCTCTTAAAATCAGTGTTAAAATCATAAGAGTGTTATTGTATATAATTTTATAATTTTTAAATGATAAGTATGCAGTAGAAACTTAATAATTCCCTATTGGTCTTCTCAATATCGAAACTCAATTTACGTACAAATAATCATGGAAACATCACGTATCGGAGAAATATATCAGAAACTTTATGCTAGAAAAATAACAGACGCTGGATTAGTACATAAAACTACGAGATGGAGAAAAGTAGTATTTTGGACTATAAATAGTTTTAAAAAGTTTAAATTACTATTGTCTATTATAAATAGATATTTAAAAGAAATATGAATACTTCTATAGAAAGAAAGTATTTTTGCAGATTTTTAAAAAATTAAAATGTATATCTTAAGTAAAGATATAAGAAGTAGTAATTTTAATAAATACATGCCTTGTTAAGTCTTTGTGCTTAAAAGACTAAATATTGACGATTTGAAAAGGCAAATAGATTATAAATATGATTATTTAAAATCGTAATATAATAAAATTATTATATTGAAGTAATCTAAAACGCTGGACGTTATAGATGGAAAAATAGATTCTTACCTAGATATATTGTTTTGAAAAATGCGCAAGTAATACATGGACGTCCAGGCCAAACCAAATCAGGCCAAGCTAAGTTAATGGAAGTAATTAAATGAGAATAATTCAACAATTATAAATTAATTTAGAAATAATAACTTTTGAACAATATTTTATGAAGAACTGGATCCAGAAAGAACTTATAAACTATTTTTTAATTTTTATTTTGTTTTCTTATGGGAACTTATTATTTTTTAAAAAAAGAACGTTACCATTTTTTTTATAAACTTTCAAGAAACACGTGATACAACGGAACAGGAAATAGTGTTCTATTGACTTTATACGTAGGATATTTGTTAGAACTTTTATGGTAGAACAAAAGTCGTCGCTGGAATACGTAATATAATCTTTTATTTTATTTATTTAACATAAAATTTAAAATATTATTAAACTATTAAAAGTAGGTTAGGTACATTTATTAAATAATAACTTAAAAATAATATAATAATTAATTACATAAATTTATTTTTATAATTAATATAACACGGAATATTCTAATGAATGTTTATGAGTAAAAATGTGAATGATTTTTATTTTATGAAGCTGCAAATTCCGAAGAATGCTGGATAGCAGATTGGACATTATTATTATTATGGTAAAAACATTGTATAATGATTTTTAATGAATTTAATATGTTTTTCTTTAGATCAACTGAATATTATGTTGTTGTAGAATGAATGGATAGATATTTTATGAAAACACATACATTATATTGGCAACGAACTTTATTAAAATATGCATAAGTTTTGATTTATAATATCAACATGATACAACATTACGTAAGAAGCTTAGAAATAATTATATGATTCTTTCATAAATAAATTTTGATATTTTATTATGTTATAGTATTAGAATTATATTTATTCTTTATTTAGGTAATTATTTTATTATTTGCAAGATAAGAATAGATTTGAAAAGACTCTATTTTTTTGTATTTTGTTTTATTAAATAAGTTAAGTTACGTTATGGGTAGAAGCTTATATTTGGATTGAAGTTTATTAAGTATAGACAATGTAGTATAGGTAGTTTAGATGATGAATATTTTATTTAAAATTGATGTTTATTTTCCGGAAATTTTAGATAAGTTTAAAATATGTTTTATAGATAGAAATTTATTAGAAAGGATTAAAATAACACATAAAGTAAAGTAATGATTTTTACATAGAAAAGAATCATAGAATTTATCTAAGGTAATGCTTTATGAATTTGAAATTGATAAATGATTTAAATAATAGTATTTGAACAGTACAGATATGTAATGCATATTTGATAAAACATATAACAGGAATTACATTAAGTAAAGTATAAGTACAGTCAATTATTTGTTTTACATTACAAAGATACATTAATTTTATAAAGCTATTAAGCAATGCTAATAATAAAGTAAATATATGATGATACATTATAAATGGTAATACTTAATTAATGTAGCTATTTAATTAGTAGAGTTTCATTATGTACACATGCTATATAAATAGTCTTGACATATATTATTATTTGTAGTAATTGAAGTTTATTAACTATTTATTTTAAAAATCTAAGTTTTGAAAAACATACTGTAATATTATTAGTATAGTATTTGAAGGAATGTATAATTGCTTATTAAGTACATGAATTAGTAACAGTATAAACTTCTTGTATTTGTAATTTCTTATTTTTATTTTATTTATTTTCCTAAATTCTAAAACTGTAAATAGTGTAAATAAATTTTATTTGAAGTTATTGTAAATAAATTTGTTAATTTGTTTTAAAAGTGTGTCGAGTTTCATTATTTTTCACCACAGCATTTTGACATCAGATGATTTGAAATAAACATAATATTTGCACAAAAATGAATTTGTTATTATTATTTAGAAATGAATACAATATTTGCTTAACATTATTTTATAAGAATTGATTGACATGAACAGAAAATATTGCAATGGTCATAAGATGATTATAATGCACATTATAAGAATACAGTATTGTTTATTGCCACAGATTATTAAGTATAAGATTTTGATTTATTCTAAAATGAAGATACCATATGAAATAAAAGATATACATATGATTGTTTATTCATTTAATGATTGATTATATAATAGAAATAGATGAGATTAAATTACACTCTAAGATTAGTATTATTTATTATTATTATTAAAATAAGTTAGGTGTATTTAAGTTTGATATAAAATCCCACATCATACTTATTTACATGAGTTATTATTATTTTAAAACAGCTTAGAAGAACCTGAGATTATTTAATTATATTTTAAGTTAAAAGTTAGGAATTATTTTAGTATTATTAAAGATAATTTATTTCATTTAAAAGTCATAAGAATGCTATAGATGTAGTGGTAAGATGATAAGGTAGTGGTAGTATTCTTATGCCATTGAGACAGTATCTTGGGAGATATTGACTCAGTGTAAATCTGCTTATTACTTTGTAACTTTACTTCACAGTCTCATAATTTTATAAATACTTATTTAATTAGTATAATCTAGAACTATATTGATTTTGATGATTGATAATAAATTTAATTAAGATATGATAATATAAAAGTATATTAAAGATAGATATGCAAATTTTAATTAAGCATAATAATGTAACTGAGCTAGTTGTATTTTAAACTATTTTATATATCAAGAAGTAAGGGTACAAATATATATATATATATATATATTTTTATATATATATATATTTTTTAATTGTGTTTTATTGAAAGTATTTTTTATTTTTTTTTTTTTTTTTTTTTTTTTTTTTTTTTTTTTTTTTATTTTTTTTTTTTTTTTTATTTTAATATTTTATATATATATATATATATATATATATATATATATATATATATATATATATATATATATATATATATTGTACCCTTACTTCTTGATATATAAAATAGTTTAAAATACAACTAGCTCAGTTACATTATTATGCTTAATTAAAATTTGCATATCTATCTTTAATATACTTTTATATTATCATATCTTAATTAAATTTATTATCAATCATCAAAATCAATATAGTTCTAGATTATACTAATTAAATAAGTATTTAATAAAATTATGAGACTGTGAAGTAAAGTTACAAAGTAATAAGCAGATTTACACTGAGTCAATATCTCCCAAGATACTGTCTCAATGGCATAAGAATACTACCACTACCTTATCATCTTACCACTACATCTATAGCATTCTTATGACTTTTAAATGAAATAAATTATCTTTAATAATACTAAAATAATTCCTAACTTTTAACTTAAAATATAATTAAATAATCTCAGGTTCTTCTAAGCTGTTTTAAAATAATAATAACTCATGTAAATAAGTATGATGTGGGATTTTATATCAAACTTAAATACACCTAACTTATTTAAATAATAATAATAAATAATACTAATCTTAAAGTGTAATTTAATCTCATCTATTTCTATGATATAATCAATCATTAAATGAATAAACAATCATATGTATATCTTTTATTTCATATGGTATCTTCATTTTAGAATAAATCAAAATCTTATAATTAATGATCTGTGGCAATAAACAATACTGTATTCTTATAATGTGCATTATAATTACTCTATGACCATTGTAATATTTATATTCATGTCAATCAATTCTTATAAAATAATGTTAAGCAAATATGGTATTCAATTCTAAGTAATAATAACAAATTCATTTTGTGCAAATATTATGTTTATTTCAAATCATCTGATGTCAAAATGCTGTGGTGAAAAATAATGAAACTCGACACACTTTTAAAACAAATTAACAAATTTATTTACAATAACTTCAAATAAAATTTATTTACACTATTTACAGTTTTAGAACTTAAGAAAACAAATATAAACTGAATTAAGTAAGAAAATAATAATACAATCTGTTTACACTGTTATTAAATCATGTACTTCATAAGCAATTATACATTCTTTCAAATGCCATATTATAATATTACAGTGTGTTTTTCAAAAAATTTAGATTTAATAAATAATAGTGTACTTTAATTACTACAAATAACAATATATGTCAAGACTATTTATGTAGCATGTGTACATAATGTAGCTCTACCTATTAAATAATTACATTAATTAAGTATTACCATTTATAATGTATCATCATATATCTACTTTATTATTAGCATTGCTTAATAGCTTTATAAAATTAATGTATCTTTGTAATGTAAAACAAATAATTGACTGTAATTATACTTTACTTAATGTAATTCCTGTTATATGTTTTATCAAATATGCATTACATATCTGTACTGTTCAAATACTATTATTTAAATCATTTATCAATTTCAAATTCATAAAGCATTACCTTAGATAAATTCTATGATTCTTTTCTATGTAAAAAATCATTACTTTACTTTATGTGTTATTTTAATCCTTTCTAATAAATTTCTATCTATAAAACATATTCTAAACTTTATCTAAAATTTCCGGAAAAACAAACATCAACTTTAAATAAAATATTCATCATCCAAATTACCTATACTACATCGTCTATACTTAATAAACTTCAATCCAAATATAAGCTTCTACCCATAACGTAACTTAACTTATTTAATAAAACAAAATACAAAAAAAAAAATAGAGTCTTTTCAAATCTATTCTTATCTTGCAAATAATAAAATAATTACCTAAATAAAGAATAAATATAATTCTAATACTATAACATAATAAAATATCAAAATTTATTTATGAAAGAATCATATAATTATTTCTAAGCTTCTTACGTAATGTTGTATCATGTTGATATTATAGATTAAAACTTATGCATATTTTAATAAAGTTCGTTGCCAATATAATGTATGTGTTTTCATAAAATATCTATCCATTCATTCTACAACAACATAATATTCAGTTGATCTAAAGAAAAAAAACATATTAAATTCATTAAAAATCATTATACAATATTTTTACCATAATAATAATAATGTCCAATCTGCTACCCAGCATTCTTCGGAATTTGCAGCTTCATAAAATAAAAATCATTCACATTTTCACTCATAAACATTCATTAGAATATTCCGTGTTATATTAATTATAAAAATAAATTTATGTAATTAATTATTATATTATTTTTAAGTTACTATTTAATAAATGTACCTAACCTACTTTTAAATAGTTTAATAATATTTTAAATTTTATGTTAAATAAATAAAATAAAAGATTATATTACGTATTCCAGCGACGACTTTTGTTCTACCATAAAAGTTCTAATAAATCCTATGTACAAAGTCAATAGAACACTATTTCCTGTTCCGTTGAATCACGTGTTTCTTGAAAGTTTATAATAAAATGATAACGTTCTTTTTTTTTAAAAAAAATAAGTTCCAATAAGAAAACAAATAAAATTAAAAAAAAAATAGTTTATAAGTTCTTTCTGGATCCAGTTCTTCATAAAATATTATTTTTAAAGTTATTATTTTTAAACTAATTTATAGTTTATATATTATTTTCATTAAATTACTTTAATCAACTTGGCTTGCTTGGTTTAGTTTGACTTGATTTGGACATCCATGTATTACTTGCGCATTTATAATTAACATATTCAGGTAAGAATTAATTTCTCCATCTATAACGTCCAGCGTTTAGATTACTTCAATATAGTACTTCTATTATATTACGATTTTAAATAATCATATTTATAATCTATTTGCCTTTTCAAATCGTCAATATTTAGTCTTTTAAGCACAAAGACTTAACAAGGCAAGTATTTATTAAAATTACTACTTCTTATATCTTTACTTAAGATATACATTTTAATCTTTTAAAATCTACAAAAATACTTTCTTTCTATAGAAGTATTCATATTTCTTTTAAATATCTATTTATAATAGACAATAGTAATTTAAACTTTTAAAACTATTTATAGTCCAAAATACTACTTTTCTCCATCTCGTAGTTTTATGTACTAATCCAGCGTCTATTATTTCTCTAGCATAAAGTTTCTGATATATTTCTCCGATATGTGATGTTTCCATGATTATTTGTACGTAAATTGAGTTTCGATATTGAGAAGACTAATAGGGAATTATTAAGTTTCTACTGCATACTTATCATTTAAAAATTATAAAATTATATACAATAACACTCTTATGATTTTAAAACTGATTTTTAAGAGCGTTTATAAATTTACTTGGCTATTTTCTCAATAGCACGATTAACTTAGAAATTTAATTACAGAGAGCCCTCTTCAACAATTGAATCCAGCTTTTATACTGGAAGAGACTCCACATCTGATTGGTACGTTTAAACAATCAAACTTTCTAGCTTATTTACATATTTATCAACTCACTATTAAAAATAAAATAATGACTTATTTAATATTTAATATTATTACATTTTTTAAAAATAATCTTTATCGTTTATTTAAATCTATTAAACATTCTTTTGAAATATTCTTTCTCACTTGGTTTAAATTTTAACTTTTATAAGATCATTTAAAATAAACTAAATCTTTTTAAATACGTTATATTTTTAAGACAATATTTTTAAAAATCAGATTTAATATTTTACATTAATATCTTTATTTTTATCTCGTGATAACTCACGTATTATTTATAAATTTTACAACATGATTTTTTAAAATAGTTATGCAACTTTATTAGACAACTTCCACGCATGCTTGTGTAAATTTAACTAACATCTGTTTTTTTTTATAACACAAGAAACGCTTCATAGTCTAAAAATAAACTTAACAATTGCTTTTTTAAAATAAATATTTATTTTTAAAAATAAATAAGATATTATATCAGATTTTAAAATAATTATTTGATATGATTAAAATCAAATATTAATCTCAATTTAAGTACTTATAATTTAAAATATTTTTATTCACTTTTAACATATATTTTAAATTAAATAAATATCTTTGTCTAATTTTAACTTGTCTTTTAAATACTTTAGCTTTAAACATTTGTTATTAAACATATTAATGCAGTATTACATCATAATCATCATCATTTTAAATATCTTCTCAATATCAACACAATTCACATATCAAATACTCATAGATTGCTTTAATTAAACTTATGGTAACATTACCACAAGCAAAGTCAACATCACATATTTAAAATACTTCTTAAATTTAAAATTTTCTACTAGATTAGCACAAAACTTAAATGGTGACCCATACAAAAGGGCACAATATATATATATATATATATATATATATATATATATATATATATATATATATATATATATAAAAAAACAATTTTGTTTATATATATATATATATATATATATATATATAATTGTTTTTTGTTTTTTTTATTTTGTTATGTGCTTTATATTTATCCCTTTTATTTATTTGTTACTATTAATGTCTTAATAATAATTGTTTATATGCTGATATTTAATTTTACTTTAGATTTTAAATGTGTTAATTATCTTTTATTGAAATATGGCACATAATTATATTAATAATTTGTCATTTAAACTCATTTATATATTTATATATTTGTTATGGTGCAATACTGTAATTGGCTTTATGCTGTAGTTTTGTACGGTAAATAAATGAATTGAATTGAATTATTATTATTATTATTATTAAGCATACTGAAATTATTACTAATGATGATAATATTGAATCCTGTAGGATTGAAATAGATCTGAGAAGAAAAAAATATATTATTGGGTACTGTATATTTTAGACCTACTCTTTTATATAATGAAATGGATACATTTTTGACAAAGGTTGAAGATATTTTAGTGAAATACAAATATAATGTTGTTATAGTGGGTGATTTCAGTGAACAGGATTATTTGATTTGTAATAATAAGGCTGTTGGTAAAAATAACAAACTTTTTAGATAATATTTATTTTACAAAGCACATGCGGTATTGAAATTTGCACTCTCTCAGTTTAATTTCAAACTATTTAGAATAAAAAAATTTGTTGAATTAATCAAATTAACTTAGTTTAATAGGTTTACTAATGATAAGGGTAAAATACTTGATCTATTATTTGGCACCATTAATATTTTAAATTGTAATTTGGCAGATCTGGCTCTTATATCTCCTGATTCTTATCATCCATCTTTGGAATTTATAATAGATGGATCATGTGAGCATATAAAATCTGTTAATAATATATTCAAAGATTATAGACATGGTAATTATTATAGTCTATATAAAGTTTTGGAGAATACTGATTGGAATGTAATTTTTGTACAAATGATCCAAATGAAGCTGTAAATACATTTATTGATATAATTCAAAATTTTTTGGATCATTATATTCCTGTTAGATGTTCACAACATAATAATAAAGATCCTAAATGTTTCTCTAAAGAATTATGTAACGGACTTAATAGGAAACATAAATATCATAGATTATATAAATTAGTCAATGATAAAGAATTATATAAGAAATTTAGTGCATTGCATGTTTATACAAAAAATATTATGAAAAGAGATTATAATAATCATTTAAATATCATTGAAAATGGTTTTAAACACAATCCACAAATGTTTTCGAGTTAAATAAAAAATTTAAATATTGTTGGGAATAAAAATTACAAAAATAATTTAATACAGCCTTCTATGAATGAATTAGTTAGTCATTTCACAAATATGTACTCACATGTTACTGACAGTGATGTGATTAATATTGAGTCTGATAATAAAAGAAGTTGGAATATTGATGTAGATCAAATTAATATTACTGATGTGCTTAATGTCATACACAAACTTAAATCTAAATCATCTATGGGATATGATAATATTCCTAATTTTATTATTAAGTTTTGTGCAGACTGTTTGGTAATTCCATTGCATTATATAATTAATTTGTCTATTAAAATAGGCATTGTCCCTGATATATTTAAAATCTCTAAGATTGTGCCTATTTATAAAAAGGGAGATAGAACTGATCCAGGTAATTATAGACCTATCTCAGTACTGTCTTCATTTGCTAGGATTTATGAAAGATGTATTTATAATAATATCATTACAGATATGATTAAGGTCTTGCCTAATTATCAACATGGTTTTGCACCTGGAATGTCTGTTGATACTAATTTAATAGTAATATCTGATCATATCATTCATTCTCTTTTTGAACAGAAGCTAACTTGATGTTATTTATTTTGACATGTCTTCAGCATTTGATAATGTGGCACATAATTATCTAATATATAAACTTATATTAATGGGATTTAATTATCATTTGACTGCATGGTTTATTAATTATTTGGAAAATAGATGCTCCTACATTTATATGGATAAAGTTAACTCTAGGCTATTCAAAAATAAAATTAGGGTACCTCAGGGTGGAATATTAGCACTTTTACTTTTTAATGATTTCATGTTTGATTTTGATCAAAATATTTAAAAAAGTATGATACTTACCTATGCAGATGATTGTAAATTATTTAAAAGAATTAGTACATATGATGATCATATTGATCTTCAAAAAGATATTTATTTCAAAGTATGGTGTAAATTTAATAATATAAAAATAAGTAAAACATGTATTGTCTCTTATACCAATAAACATATAGATCTGTTTATCATTATATGATTGATGAAAATGTTATTATATACAAATAAATTGTTTCTGATCTTGGACTTATATTTTGTAATCATTTTACTTTTAATGAGCATGAAAAATTTAAATCTTAAAACAATATTAACTGAAAGAATATTAACTAAATATATGGTATTTTTTAAAAAGTTGATTGATGGAAAAATTGATGTAAACGATTGTATATCTAAAATTGAATTAAGAGTTCCTTCTCATTCACTAAGGGAAGTGTACACTTTTAATATTAAAAAACTAAAAACTCTTTTACAAAAAAATCTGTCATTAACGGATTACAAAAGTTATATAATCAAAAATTTAATAACATTGGTGTTTTTTTTATTATTCTATAAATAATGTTAAAAAGAAATTGAATCTATTGTAGATAACATACATTTATATATATTTTAATTATGAATTGTAATTTTTCTTATTGTATATTTTTATTAATGTTACTATATTGAATAATGTTTTGTTTGTTTTGTATATTTATTTGTAATGTTGTGTATTTCTGTTAAAGCGAAAGTGTTGAAATGCAAATAATAAATAAGAATTGAAATATTATTATTATTATTATTATTATTATTATTATTATTATTATTATTATTATTATTATTATTATTATTATTATTATTATTATTATTATTATTATTATTATTATTATTATTATTATTATTATTATTGTTGTTGTTGTTATTATTATTATTATTATTGTTGTTGTTGTTGTTGTTGTTGTTGTTGTTGTTGTTGTTGCTTTCGCACTTCTTTTGGCAACTCGCTGATTACTTTTGCTCGATTGTGCCAATCGCTGCAGGTTATAATATATATGAGATTTCATTTGATGGTGGTGAACTGTAATATTAAAAATAAAAACTTTTTTTTTACAAATTGCAAAACTAACACTACAAGAAATATTTATTACAAAAAAAAAAGAAATTTAAGCATAACAAGTTTTAAGTACTAAAAATATATATAGCATTGGATTTTATATTAATGCAGTAGTTTAATTAAAAGCAGCTTTAAGAATGCACACCCCCAAACTAGTATAGATATAAATCAATATCGTAATATACAAAATAATCAGAGTTTAACAAAATGTGTCATTCAATTACAAAGTCGAAATAAAAAAAAAATTAATAAAAAATTGGGTGTGCAAATATGAGATAATCAATAAAATCATTCTTTATATATCTTCTTTTTAATACATTATTTTAATTTTGACATTTATCTAAGTAATCTTAATTATAAAGCTCTAAGAGATTAAGTATAAGATTAAAACAGCAAACTTTTGGTTTTGAATCGATTTCCAATTGATATTTTTTCTTTGAAAAACTAATTTGGTTAGATCACTACGAATGGGAATATTGCGTTGAAGCAATATTTGGGTGTTCAACATCGTATAACATTTCGAGCAACAGAATAAATCATATTACTACTTTTATTTATTAAATACTAGGAGAGTTTTTTTATTTCTATGCAATTTTTATAAATAAATAACAACAAATATATACATATAGAGTGTAGTATTAGAAAATTACTCTTACCATTAAACTTCTTTTGGGGCAATATAAAGTAACGATGCTTATAATTGGTAAGTCAATTGCTGCACCAACAAATTGCATTAAATTTGGATGATAAATATATTGTACCTAAATTATATATATATATATATATATATATATATTTATATATATATATATATATATATATATATATATAAACTATTATATACTTCCTAACATCATACCAGTGATTATAAATAAAGTAGTAATTCATATAGAATTACAATACTAGTCAAAAAACTAAATTTTATTAAAATTCTTCTACAATCATGGTTTCAGCTATTCACAAATATATTTTCGCAAATAAAATTCAACTAAACATATATATATATATATTGTGCCCTTTTCTTTAGGTCTGAATAAATTTATAATATCAATTTACAAAAAAAAATTAAATTTAAGATATGTTATCTTGGTATAATGAATATGTTATGTTGACAATCTTTTTAAAACTTCAATTAAAACAATATAAAGATATTTAATGCCTAAAATTGTGCTAAATGTATTTAAAACAATTAAATAAAGCTAAATGTATAAATTGTATATGGTTGGAAAAGCTGGCCATAATAAAAAGTGTAGTAGTAAATCTTTTTATATGTATTAAAAGTTGAGTTTTAACAGCAATAACCTGTAATTAAATAGATATTATATTTTACACTATAAATTATATTTAATAATTATATTTAATGTTATATGTTTTAAAAGTAGTCTTTTTGGTAGAGAAATGTATATTTGATTTTATGGTTTCAAAATTATTATTCCAAATTATATTATTATATTATTTGTTTAATATAATAATTGTTGCCATTAAATGTTTATTTTCCCAGACAGAATTTGATACAGTCTGTCTCAGTTGTAAGTCATGTGACATGTATACAGTTATACATGTGTGCTTACTAGTGTTTTTGTTAACAAAGTTTCAAAATGTACTTTCAAAATTACACTATAGAATTGAAGATATTTATTTATCTATCACAAAAGAAAATATTAAAATTAGTTGTCATAAAATGTTTAAATAGTTTTTAAAAATGAATGTAGTTAATAAAAATTAAATATTTTTATTTTAAAGAAAATAGATACATTAAAACTGAAGGTGGAATAAATAGATAAAATATTGTTTTTAAAAATCATTTTAAAATATTTTAATTATTTTAGTAAAGTATAAAAATTGATTTAAAAGTAATATTTTTAAGTAATATTTTTAAATAAGAATGAGTCATTTTATTTTTTGATTTTAATTGTGTATTATCAAAGTTATATGTAAATTAAACTATCAGGTGAAAGTTTAGTCCACCAATCTGATGCTTGATTTATTAGGATATAAATACAGATGCTCAATTATTTTCAATGTGCTTCTGTTAAAAATTTGCTTCTGTAAATTTGAATGGGCTTCTGTAAATTTAATGTACTTCTGTTAGTCAATTTTGCTTCTAATAATTTAATCTGCTTTATATTAGTCAATTCAGTGCTATAATAGCTCTCTAATAATTTATTTAAAACCAAGAAGTGTACCAAGTTAATTATTTTAGCAA
This sequence comes from Epiperipatus broadwayi, assembly GCA_028023455.1. Lineage (NCBI taxonomy): Eukaryota > Metazoa > Onychophora > Udeonychophora > Euonychophora > Peripatidae > Epiperipatus > Epiperipatus broadwayi. The sequence goes on from JAQFVV010000123.1 coordinate 1,923,115, forward strand.
AGAGAGTATTATAAACAAATTATAAAATTTATTATCTAAATTAGAAAGCTAAATTCCCTTGCTGGACTTTTTGTTGAAATTTAATTAAACGTCACATAAAAACATGGAAGTGGAAATACCGACTTATTTAAAGGGATTTTGGAAGTCAAAGTTGTAATTAAAAATATAATATTAATAATTTTATGTATTTTCTTTTGGAAAGATAGTCATATTAAAAACAGAAAAAAAAATACGATAAAACTTTAAATCTTTCAATAAGGTGAAAGTAAAAATTATGTTAAGGTAAAAAATACAGAAAATGTTTTTTTTTTTTTTTTTTAGGAGAACATTATTAATAAGTTGTCTTAAACTGTCATAAAATAATGGTAAATGAAGACAGTTACTAAAAAAACTGTATGTAATAAGTCTTTGCTATTTTTACAAGACTACATGCATTATAGTAACTTTTGGAAAAACCGATAATTGAAACTAATAATGAAAAGAAAAGTATCTTTGGATAAAAAATAATGAATATCCTGACAGTAAAACCCTATATTTAATGGAATTATGAATAATAAATATTGAATTCTGGAAGTATTTATAAAATGTGCAGGAATCATAACCGGACGCCCGAATTTATATCACCATATCAAGACACTGTCAGATAGCATAGGAACCTAAAGAAGAAAACTTGAAAGTGCTATTTTCAAATATTATAAGTTTAAACTATTACAATAATCACTGTTCTGAATAACAGAGACAATGAACTATTATTTTACAAACTTTTTCAGAACAGATCAGTGATTATTTTCATTAATAATTTCAGATTTCTAGAAGTCAACTTTTCTTTCGTTTCATTATTTATTTTAACATTCATTCATTATGTTTGGAAGGAATCTACGGACCATGTGTCATTTTGGGGGAAGAGAGATTTTGTTTTTCATCATACAAAAAGCATAGCAACAACTGTTGGCAGTTTCAATCGCCCATCAAGAGTTGATAAAGAAACTCAGAGGAAATAAAAACATTTTTTTTTTTTATTTTTAAAGAACATTCATCATTGAAGTTTATACCTAATATGTTTTTGACTTATTTTCTAAAACTAACTTTAGTGTTAATTTTAATTTTATTTTTGATTAGAATAGGATAGGTACATAAAAGATTAATTATTTACTAATAATATTGTATTTTTTTTATAAAAGATATTTTAATAATTTAAGGAGTTTAATATTTTAAGTATGATAGTGTGAATGAATGTATACTATGCAATGTTTTATTTTAATTGTGGACCAAAAGACGTCATATAAGTGATTGACAAGTAGATATATCACTTAGGTAATAGTTGTAAATATTAATATTTTTTATGATGTATTTTCCTTTTCTTTAGATTATCAACAAATTATGTAATGTTATAGTATGAACGTATTGGTAAGTGTGAATACATTATACACACATAAAGCCTTTAGAAGTTAGAATTTATTTATTATAAAAATATGCATACATTTATTCCATATTATTGGTATAATACAACTTAATAATGAATAATTATATGATTCTTTTATAAAGAACTTTAGTATTTCTTAATGTTTAAAGTATGGATAATAGTCACTTGTATTTTGTTCAAGAATATTTGATAAGAAAGTGAAATAACCTTTTCTTGTTGATCAGTTAAGATCGTTATATTTATAGGTGAATTTTATTTGTTATTTTGAATATGTTGTCAGAATTATTGTCGATGTAGATTGATAAATCTATAGTAAAATTTATAAAGGGTAGTGACTTGAAAGTAATTTAAACATGAAACCAAAGATGTGCTTTTAATGTAGGTTTTTTGTTATGGGAACATGAATAATCTTTATGATCTTAATAATTATGCAGGTACAGATAACTGAGCCCTGTAGCTTGTCTATTTTCTGTGGGCAGTGTTTACTTTTATATTGAATATTGATTTTCCAGAAAGCTGAAGAATATTGTTGTCTGTAGTGGAAGTTATTAGACATATAAGTCATACCTCTCTTTTATTTATACACTGTACCATGATGACTATTTAATATGTACTATTGAGTTGAGACTCTAGTCCCTATACCAACGCTTCTCTATCATAATTTTCTAAAGCATTACATCGTACAGTATTGTATTTTAATGAAAAATGATAGATAATTTTTAGAGTTTAAGGATCATTATTTAAAATGGATAAGATAGGTTTGCTTACTTAGGAGGATGATAAGTATAAAAGCAAATGGAATTGAGAATCAAGCAGAATTAAACATAAAGAATCATAAAATATTTTATTTTTTTTAATAAATATATTTCATGAAAATATGTAAATGATAAATGAGGTTGTTCACGAATTTTTGAATAACTTTAAGTATTTTAAAACTTATAGGTATTGCATATTTTTTCAATGGATAGTGTATTAAAACAAAAAAGTATAGGATAAAGCAAAGCTATATTTCATAATTATATTTAATGATAAAGAAATACATCAACACTTACAGCTATTCCATATTAGATCAATACTAAGTAAGAGATATTATGTATGACAATTTGATTATCTACCGTGTCCACTCATTTGTTAATGAACAGAAATAAATATGTTTTGTTCAATAGTAACAACATTGCTATGATAAACTATTTTAATGATTAAAAGTAAATTAAGAGATGCATATTCGTATTTATAATTTTTGTATTTTCTGTTTATGCTTCATAACTGATGTATGTTTAAGGAAGCATATCGTAGTGTCATTTAATGGTAAATAATATTAAAAAAGTTACGTAAATTAATTATTATCATAATTATTAGAATTCAGATGAATATGTAAAATAGACAAATTATTTTAAAAGTCGGAGTGAAGACTTAATGTTTATATTTTATTTTATTAGTTTATTGTGGAAAACTGGAAATTGTAATGGTGCAAGATTTATTTGAAAATTGTAAATATTGTAAATAGATTATTGATGGTTTTATTGTAATAAAATTTGTAAAACTTGTTTTCTAAATTTGGGTGTTAAGCTAATTTCTTTCCATACTGCAAAACACTTGACCACAGAGGGTTTGAACTAAAACATAATATTTGCACAGTAAGAAATAAAGTATTATTTAAGAATTATAATATTTTCTTAAGATTATTTATTTAAGAAAATACACTTACATTATCTTTATGGTCATAAATTAATTGTTATAATATTACACAGAGTTATAATGTTATTCGTTGCCACACATATATCTGTCAGATTATAAGATATTACCACATATTTTATTTCCGACATCATATGAAAGATAAAGATTATGCTATATTATTTATTTATTGTTACTATTGTTGATAAGAATTATAATGGGGGAAGATAGATAAGATTAAATCATACAATGAAGATTATTATTATTATTTATTATTATTGATATTAGTTAGGTGTGGTTGAGTATGATATTAAATCCCTTATCATGCTTTACTATAGTAATTTTGATTGACTTAAATTAGTTTAAGAACCGGATATTTATTTTAGATAGATTATTTTTAATTAAAATATTAAGATTTATTTATTAGTGTCATCTTAATTAATTAATTGTTGTTGAAGTGGTAAGAATGCTATAGATTTATTATTTGAGATAGTAATAGGGGGGGTAGTGTTCTTATACCATTGAGGTAGTATCCTGTGGGATATTGGCTCAATGTAATTCTTTATTACCACTTGTATCTCACTTTCTAGTCTCATGATTTAATAAATATTTATTTATTTATTTTATAACCCGAAAATTATTATTTTATTCATTAGAACTAGTTTAAATAATTAACATTAATATTATCAATTATATGCATTTAGCCGAGCTAATTATTATCTGAACTAGACCCACTTCAAAAATCTATTTCTTTAATATCAGACGCTGTCGTTATGAGATTGATAACCTTAGATTTCAATTCACTTTTGTCATAAAAAATAGTCTCTTCATTATAAAATAATATTTATGACCTGTATTCAGTTCACAAATATACAAAGTTTAACTTATGATATCTATTTTTAACTCTACTCTTATCAACTATAACTTTTTCATTAAGTCTTAATTTATTCTGGATTATATAAATTTTATGACAACTGCAGATTTTTATATTCATGAACTCAATGCAGATAATATTTGACAATGCAGTGGTTATCTTTAATTAAAAAAGTGAATTGAAAAAAGAATAAAAAAACTTTAATGATAAATTTTTTTGAATCTGAGGTCATCAATTTCATAAAGATATCCTTTGAAGTTAAAATACATTGATTTTTGAAGTGAATGATAGGAAGGCTACTTTGTTTTGTGTGTGTGCATATATATATATATATATATATATATATATATATATATATATATATATATATATATATATACATACAGCTGTATGCTTAGTTGAATTTCTCTTGAAAAATCCTATTTGTTAATAGATGAAACCATGATTGTTGAAGAATTTTAGTAAAATTCTGTTTTTTGGCTAGTATTGGGACATGTTATATAAATTTCTACTTAATATATATATAAATTTTAACGGTAAATACAATATTATAGTTTAAATTCTTTTGTAGCGCTTTTGATTACATGGTAATCCTCATCTGCTTTAACTGAATTTCAATTTTTTTAAACTTAATGTTATGTATGTTTCCACAAGCTGTGTATGGCCACATTTGCAACTTATTAATTAATAACATCATCCTTATGTTTATCAATCAAAATTGTCTCTTTAATTTTCCTCTTTTTATGATTTCTTTCTTCCATTAATATTTTTATTTCACTATTATTAAATGTAAACCTATAATTACAAGTCTTTTCATGGTCAAAGAATACAGAAGCAGTATTAATTGACTATTTGCATTATTTTTAATTCGATTATATAATAATTGATGCTCCTTCAATCTTCTCCACGGAACATCTCAATTCACCGATATATAATTTCTGACATCCACATGAAATCTGATAAATTATATTACTTCTTTGCAATTTAGGAATTATATTCTTAGAATTATTAATCAATCGATTAACATTCAGAGGAACACAAAATGAAATATTATACTTTTCTTTAAATATATTCTTAATTAATTTAGATTGCATGTTATTTATAAATGGCATAGATATCCATTTTTTATTATCTAAAGTAACACTGCAAACTCTCTTCTTATTATTAAATGAATTTACTGTCAGCAAAATTTGGTTTTATCATAACCAACCTTTAAAAGTTCATTAGCAAAGAGTTCATTATTGCGTACAGTAAATTCATTTAATAATAAGAAGAGAGTTTGCAGTGTTACTTTAGATAATAATAAAATGGATATCTATGCCATTTATAAATAACATGCAATCTAAATTAATTAAGAATATATTTTAAAAAAAAGTATAATATTTCATTTTTTATTCCTCCGAATGTTAATCGATTGATTAATATTAAAATGATCCATTAAGAAAGATTAGATATTTGTATTTTGTAAAATGGTACGAAAAACATTTAATAACGATGTAAGAATATATAATTGTAAGATAGTAAGGAAAGCTTAAAATATAAGAAAATTATTAAAAGTATAAAATAATAAATTATTATTGGTAGGAAACTTATTTCTGCAATAAGACGGAGAGATGAAACTATAACTAAAAAATGAAATGACATCATGAAATGTCTAAAGTGTTGTTATAAAGAATTATATAGCAATTAAGAACAAGAAAAATTATTCCCTACAATTACTACATGTCTTGAATTTTTCAGAATGTAAATGCCAAAGTGAGACATGCAATTAAATCTATGACGAAGAGAGAAGATCCTATTAATGATAAAATTATAATCAATATCTTTAAAAAAAGCTCGTGAAGAAATCGAAAAATTGTTTTTAAAATTATACACCAAATATTAAGATGATGAAGATGTATCTAATAATTGAAGAAATGCAATAGTATTATTATTTTTAAAAGGTGATAAATAGACATCAGAAATAGCAGACTCACTAATCTTTTATTAATTCTGTAAACAAATTTTACCAAGATAATTACATCTCAACTACAACGATCTTTGGATTTTAGTCAACTTAAAGAACAAGCTGGATTTACAATTATAGCGGATCACATTCAGCTATTGAGAAAAGATATAGAAAGGACCAAGGAATATGACTTCAATTATATTTTAGATATATTGATTATAAAAAGGCATTTGATTCAGTATTTATTCAATAATAAATGTATTGGATCATCAAGATATTGACCCCTAGTTCAGTAAAATAAAATTTACCAACATAATTACAACTGATCTACAATTAACTTTGGATTTTAATCAACTTTAAAAACAAGCTGGATTTACTATTACAGCGGTTCACTTTCAGATATTAGGAAAAGATATAGAAAGGATCAAGGAATATGATTGGATCATCAAGATATTTTGAAGACTATTTATCAAAGTACAATTGCAATAATTAGATTACATGGGATACAAGAAAATTAATAGTGAGAACAGTATATGACAGGATGACGCTATATCTCCAAAACTTTTATAGTATTTTGCAAGAAGTATCTTATGGATTAAAATGAAAAGTTGAGGAGTAAAAAAATGAAGATTATTTGTCATCTAGTTTTGTAGATGATTCAATTGTTTTTTGTAAATAACCCTTCAGAGCTTCCGAAAATGTATAAAGATCTATCAGATAAAACTTAAAAAGTAGGATTAAAAGTAAATGCTAAAAAGTCTAAAGAAAAGTTCAGTAGATATTCTCAAAAAAAAAAAGAATTTAAGGATTCATAATAATAAATTAAAAGAAGAATTTAGCAATTAAAAATATCTGATTTGGAAACATAATAGATGAAATTAACCGTAGAACTAAGGTGGGACTGAGTACTTTTAACAGAAGTAATGTAATATTAAAATGAAATGTGGCTATGTGTTTAAAAGGGAAGGTTTGCAATGAAGTGTTTTACCAGTCCTTATTTATGAATACTCTGCAATCCTTAACAGAACAACAATGCAAAAATTTTAAAACACTCAACAAAATGTAGACATATGTATGTTAGTAATTACAAGAAGAAATCCAAAACAAAATACTTGGGTGAGAGAACAAACGTATATTATTGATATCATTGAAAGAATTAAAAGATTGAAGTGAAACTAGGTTAGATATATTTGTAGAAAAGATGATAGTAGATAATCTGTTAAAATATTAAATTTCATTCTAAGAGATTTTAAAGACCTAGAGAGAATTCATATATGAGATGGTTAAGTGAAATAAGAAACTGCGTTAGCGTGGTGTGAAGAAGATAGGCTAAAGATCGGAAAAATAGATTTAAACTTGGAGAGATATTCATCCTGATGTATTTGTAATTTTTATGAGTTATTTATTCCACTACACTACACTACAAAAATATTATTCATCCTGATGACAATTTGTATTATATATCCTTTGTTTAGTTTTTACCTTTGACTCCATTAGATTTCCACCAACTAATGATATAATTAGATAATGCTAAAATATTTTTCCCATTATTTTTTAATTAAATGTCATTTTATCTAATACTTAAATTTTTGTTACAAAGTGTTGCATTTTACATAATGAGAAAATATACAATATTGATAATAATAATAGTAATTATGAACAAACATTACATAGAACAGAATTTTTCTATGCACATAAATCTTAATTTTTATTCGTATCTGGGTTGTTTTAGTGACCTTAACAAAGTTATTATTTCTTCAAAAAAATATTTCTAGTTTTAAAGTGCTTATAAAGATATTACAGTGGTAAACTTAAGTATTATAAATATTAACAATATTAATAAATTATATTATTAACGTAAAAATCACTTACCTGCCTTATTTCTTTCAATATTTTTTTTCGATTGTCAAACTTTCCAACATTAAAATATTTTACTCTAACAAGGTTACCTTTAATTTTCTTAATAAAAAAATTATAAAGATATAAATGTACTTATATATATATATATATATATATATATATATATATAAGGGACTTGAACTCGAACTTTCAAACTCCCTATATCTATCCAATCTATCTTATACAATTGAAACACATAAGCATAAACATGTGTAAAAAGATAGATGATCTCCAATATTGGTATTTTGTTGCTGAACCAGTACTCATCAGTTCAAGTCCCTTATAATTACTTTAAGTTTAGTATAGACAGTATATATATATATATATATATATATATATTATAAAGAAAATTTATGCATCAAACCACATATAAGCATATAGTAACGGTCAGATTTGTACATTCACGTAACAAAACCCAAAGTAAAAGCAAAATATACCAAAGCTGACCTAAATGAGATGGTGAGATCTCGAATTCGATCAAACTTCAATTCATTTACGAGTACTTCGTGATTTAACACCTTATGAGTGACATTTCTGAGGTGACACATGGGTCTCAATTTCTCCTGCGAGCTGGCTCTGAACAGAGAGAAACAGGAGACTCAGGGGAATTAACATCTTAACCAAGGGTTAAATAGACGACTTACACGCTAATTTAATTAGCTAACAATGCATATTATACATATAAAAATATTAAAGTATTTGGATAACATGGGATTGGTTTGCGAGCAGTTATAATATAAAACAGTTATGACAATTTTTATTATATATATATATATTGTAATCATATGACACACATATATAGATATCTTATCATAGATATCATAATAATTCGTAAGCTTACAAATATTTTATTGGGAACATATAGTTCATTATGCTATATTAACATTTTTGACTTCATTCATGTCCAGAACAAAATATTTTGTAATTATTATCTTTTTTTCAATCAGATAGTGTTGTTTAGCATATATATGTCACAGTATTTTTTTTAATGATTTCCACCATTACAACATAATGTATTATTTGAAAAAATTGCTAGATCATTTATAGAAAATGGTTACTGCATAATAAAATATGACATTTCGTATTATAGAAAAGACTGCAGGTAGCATGTTTCTGTATGAAGTGCTGTTTATTGAGATATATACAATAGATATTGTAACAAAGGTCTTAAACATTGATTACAGTATACAAACACAGATTACATTTTATATATATATATATATATATATATATATATATATATATTAATAATTCAAACAAATATATTTAATACAGTATTCAAAATTAAATAATATATTCTTTACCAGAAGTACTTTCAATTGTTTCACTGACAATCTTTTTCAACTGTTAATACAAACGTACAAAAAATAAAAACTTGTATTACCCATCATTCAATCTATTCAAATTTCCCACAATTCTGTTGTCTTTATATTTGCCGATTGTTTATTCATCAAACCACCTCTATTCCTAGATATCATCATTGCCTCTTTAATTTTACGTTTTTCACTACACCTTTCAATTTGAATAATTTTTATATCTCTATTATTAAATTTAAAACCATAATTACATGTTTTATTATGATCAAATATAATTGATGGAGTATTCATATTTACTGAAGATATATTTTCTTTCTGTACACGTTTATATAATGTCTTATGATCATTATATCGTTTTTGTAATGTACATTTGGATTCCCCTATATATTTTATTCCACAACCACATTCCAACATATATATAACAGAACTTAATTCAAACTTAGAAATCTTGGCTTTGGAGTTATTTATCATATCATTTATATTATTTGAAGAGAAAAAAGAAATTCTACACAAACCACTAAAAAGTTTATAAATTAATTTAGCTTGTTGATTAGATATAAAAGGAATAGAAATCCATTTATCACTTTTTAATTTACTTAATATTTTCTTATTATTACTCTTATTTTGATTATATTTTGTAATTGTATTATAAATAATATTCCTTCCATAACCAACATTCAACATATCAGTAATATAAACATTAATATTTTCAATTTTATCACTAATAAATTTGCACAAATAATCATTTCTAAATAAAAATGACTTCAAACCAGCTAATTTATGACTCATATGAACTTTAGAATTATATGGAATATAACCCCTAATTTCAACAGGCTTTAAAATCATATTATAATCAAACACATTATTATTTCTTTTAATAAATATATCTAAAAACTTTATAGAATCTTCTTTCTCCTCATTTAACACCCATTTTACATTATTAATCATATTTAACTCATTAAACAAATTAACTATTATTTCATTATGTGCACATATAAATACATCATCAACATATCTACAATATACTTTAATTCCTTTATATTTTATCTGAGACAATATCTTAACCTCATAATTAGAAATAAAAAAATTACAAAGCTGTGATACCACCGGAAGACCCATTGGCCAACCAAAATTCATTTTATAAAAGCAATCATTAAACCTAACATATATATTATCATTCACAAATCTTAATATTTTAACAATAAAATTTCTAATATTATTATCAATAGATTTTAAAAACAAAGCTCTTTCAATAATCTCTATTGATTCAATACGATTAATTGAACCATACATTTCAGATATGTCAAGTGTACACATAACATCATTATTATCAATTTTTATATTTTTAATCCTATTAATAAAATCAAATGATGATGAAATCGTATAATCTCCAAATCCAAGCACATCTTGCATTATTTTTTCAATATATCTACAAGCATTATAATAAAAAACACCACCAAAATGTGCACATAATGAAATAATAGTTAATTTGTTTAATGAGTTAAATATGATTAATAATGTAAAATGGGTGTTAAATGAAGAGAGGGAAGATTCTATAAAGTTTTTAGATATATTTATTAAAAGAAATAATAATGTGTTTGATTATAATATGATTTTAAAGTGTTGAAATTAGAATATATAATTTAAAGTTATATGTCATAAATTAGCTGGTTTGAAGTCATTTTTATTTAGAAATGATTATTTGTGCAATTATTAGTGATAAAATTGAAAATATTAATGTATATATTACTGATATGTTGAATGTTGGTTATGGAAGGAATATTATTTATAATACAATTACAAAATATAATCAAAATAAGAGTAATAATAAGAAAATATTAAGTAAATTAAAAAGTGATAAATGGATTTGTATTCCTTTTATATCTAATCAACAAGCTAAATTAATTAATAAACTTTATAGTAGTTTGTGTAGAATTTCTTTTTTCTCTTCAAATAATATAAATGATATGATAAATAACTCCAAAGCCAAGATTTCTAAGTTTGAATTAAGTTCTGTTATATATATGTTGGAATGTGGTTGTGGAATAAAATATATAGGGGAATCCAAATGTACATTACAAAAACGATATAATGATCATAAGACATTATATAAACGTGTACAGAAAGAAAATATATCTTCAGTAAATATGAATACTCCATCAATTATATTTGATCATAATAAAACATGTAATTATGGTTTTAAATTTAATAATAGAGATATAAAAATTATTCAAATTGAAAGGTGTAGTCGGAAGAACGTAAAATTAAAGAGGCAATGATGATATCTAGGAATAGAGGTGGTTTGATGAATAAACAATCGGCAAATATAAAGACAACAGAATTGTGGGAAATTTGAATAGATTGAATGATGGGTAATACAAGTTTTTATTTTTTGTACGTTTGTATTAACAGTTGAAAAAGATTGTCAGTGAAACAATTGAAAGTACTTCTGGTAAAGAATATATTATTTAATTTTGAATACTGTATTAAATATATTTGTTTGAATTATTATTATATAATTTAAAAATACAGACATTTAATGGTTGTAGTATATATATATATATATATATATATATATATATATATATATATATATATATATATATATATATATATGACAGATTTTTTTTTTAATTAACAGGGCAATTAGGTTCTGGTAATGTACATTTTTATAATTTGTCAAAAACTTACAGTGTTGATAACTAACATGTCTTCATGGTCACAACAGTACAGTTAAGTAAGATACTGTATTCTTAAAATTTATTTTTTTAATTCCAAATAATTTTACATTTATAATATAAGATTGAATTGAAAAAAAAAATGAAACGAGTATGAATTTTTTTCCAGTGCAATGATTAACAATTTTGCAGAAGAATTAAAACAATGTCAATTGAGAGTTTACTCTCCCTTTCTTACTCCATTTATCTTAAATTTGCACAGTGAAACCATTTATTTTTTCCCTAGCAGTATTGACAATTTAAAACAAAATGTTTACAGGTGTAATCATGTTTTCAACTGAATTCATAGCAGCAACAAATGCCACTGGACATCATGCCACTTCTTCAACCTGAGGATTGAAGATCATCACAATCTTCAAACTACTGACTTAAACAACTAATGCAGTATAAAAATTTGATGATGACAACATTGAAGAGTTTTGCAATCATCTGAATAAAAAAAGAAAATAAATAAGCATGTAGAAAAGAACTTGGAATCCAACAACTAAAAGAATTTACTCCAACTTATATATTGTACAAAATGAAAATCAAAGAAGCAAGTCAAACATTCATTCTAAACTTGTTTAGAGATCTTTAGCCATTGATATCTGCTGTAGCTTCTCCATAAATACAGATCATTAAAGATTTAAAAGACAACTGTACTCAGAAAACTTGTTGATGATTATTGCTAAATGGATAAATTGTAAGTGAAAGCAGCATTAAGCTAAATGTCTTTTTTTTTTACTTTTTACATAGATTTAGGTTGCATTATCATATTTTAAGTGCATATTGCAAATGCATAGGTTATGTTGTTATTTCTCCATGGCTTATCTCACTTAAGGTTATAGGATATGGTAGTCACATTGAATATCAATGAGGATGATATAAACATTCATAAACAACAATCCGTAATGTAAATTCAATTATATTCTAAGCATCTATTCTATAATAAGAACTGTTACAAAATTGACAATTATTACATTTATTACAGTATGGACAATGATGAGGATCAGGTACCTTTTGCCCACATCACCATCTATTCTAAGCAAAGTAAAATATATTCTTGACACTGAAATATTAAGATCTGTTATCTTTAGACTATCTGAGTGAATGACCTATACTGGAAAATCTATATATTCCATAGCTATATTATATCGATCATATGTGTGTGCAGAAATGGACAATCAAATGTATATAATAAAACAACTCATATGGGATATTACTTCAATAAAACATTTATTATAAATAAAAGACAAAATAAATAAATAAATAAATAAAATATTATTTTATACACTTGCTAGTAATTATAATACTTCTCTTATAAGAATACAAATTAATTAATATTTATTATATCAATTTAAGTGATAATTCTACTATTGCTTTCCTTTTACTCGACAAAATAAAATTTCTCTTAAGTTAATATTTCATTCATACTGAAGGATGAATTGTTAACAATGAAACGGAATAAGATATTAATAAAATATGTAATATGATTTAATATCTATTTGTAACCAATAATTTCAGTAATGGTTTTCTCCACTATTTCTTTATTAACCATATTTTGGAGTATGTGCTCATTTATAACATTACAAATATAATGCATTTATAAATCATAATTTTACTAGCTCATTTACGAAACAATTTGTGCAACAAGTTAATCATTAAACTAATGATCTTTTTAAAACATATTATAAACATTTACAAAACACTTATCTGATATAATCAGTGTATATTATCTAACAATAGCTATACCAAAATGATGAAAGGGAGGGAAATAATAATAACTAAACATTTACATTTATATATGTGAGGGTTAAATAACATCTTCAATCTCAACCTTAACTCATTAATCTAACATCCACTAACTTTAATACATAAAAGCTACAGACTTAGCTGACTTATTATTAATGAATGGGGCCTTTGCCACTTCATCTAGAAGGAAAAGAAATACAACTATTTCAGCAATATGCTCTAAAATAAGTAAGTATACCAATCACCCACGATTTCATAAGCAAATAATCAGGAGAGTATAACTCAATCCAGGTAACATAATCATTCCTCAATCATTTCTACATCCAAATACACTCAATATATTTCCTACATAAACAAATTTATAAACAGACAAGGTTTTAATTGTCTATTTTTTTAAACAAATTGCACCAACGAAATTGAAATAAAATAAATATAATTTTGAAAATAATAATAATAATAACTTATAACAGTGCACACACACTCGAACATAAGATTATATATACTCTGATTTCTAAATCATATAAGATAATATATTGTCTTATTATAATAATAACAGGTTACATTAGCTTAAAAAATACATTTCTACTATACACAATAAAAAAAATACCTATCAATATTTAATCATTAAATGTTGAATTTTTTTAAACTTGAAAGCTTGAAATTTGAAATTTTAAACGAAAGTATACACTGCTTCCAAACAATAACAATGAATTACACATTAAAAAGAAAAGAAAAAAAAATGTTACTCCTATCGGTTGAAATATAATCTAACAAGAGCTGAAGTTTCTGATATTTTATAAGCTCCTAGCAAACATAAGAAACATCATTGGTATGCAATGTAATTATTTATTTACTACAAGAAACAAATTGTCCGATTCAGTAAAATAATCCTGGTAAAATTTTATGACTTTATTCCTTTAGCTTTTAGTACTTACAATAATTTTTATTAATCATTATTATTAATTTATCCTTGCTTGTATACATTGTGATAATTAATCATTAAATATTGTTATGTTATGCATTTAATTATTCATTGTTTTTAATATGTGTGTGCGAATGGTAAAGTTTTTTTTTTTTTTTGGAATATAAAACTATCCTCCTGATAAGAGAGTTAAAATAGATAAATTCTTTCGTTTTAACATTATCTTGCATAATATAAATAGAATTTTTTTTTAAAACTGAGAACACATATAAAGCATCTGATAATAGCGTTTAATAAAAAAAAATTAGTTAGCTTCATTTTTAATAATTTTATCATTACCATATTATTTATTTATGGTAATACTTTAAAATAAACTATAATTAATAATCTTACATAATATCCATGCATTTTGAATACAGCAAACTTAAATCATCAGTTGATAAAAAGCCAGAGCTGGAACCTTGAAAGTTTATTCTTCCATGTGTAGTATTATTACACTAAATTGTATGATAGAAAAATCATCCACAAGAACAGTAGTAAATTTTCACGATATTACTTCACTTATTACTATTTCTTTTAGAGAGTTAATAACTTTTTTTTGTCTTCTTCCTTGGAATCTCCTGTTCCAATCACTTTCTTGTTCAACCTTTCTCACACCCTCTTCCTTTTTATTATTATGAATTTGGAAACATGCCAGAATTTTCTTACTTATAAATGTTAATAATAGAGTATTATAACGAAAGGCAAAGAAAAATAAATAAATATTAAATATTAATTTACAAATCTTACCCAATAATATACAGATAATCTTTACCATTTTAAATATAAGATTATAAACAATACATAATTAGTAAATAATAAATAAAATATTTAAAAAAATCATTCTAATTAATGATATATATGTGTATCTATTTTGCTTTGCATGTAAATTTTACCACTACAATTTGGACATTATAAGTAATTGTATAAAAGATGAACAAAGTGTAAGATGATGTAAAATGAACAATACACCCATATATACAAGTTATATCTTGGATTGGAGTAGATAATAAGCCATAAAATCAATGAATAACACCTGCTATAGCTTTCCTGTTAATTTTGCTTTCATACCAACATTCCCTGATGTTTTCCATCTTCCTCTTCCACTACTGGACATATATAACTTAAAATTTTATCAACCATTACATCCAATTAAAGTTTTAATTTTATTTAAAATATAATTTTAAATAGTAAATTATATCACAATTCATTTTTCTAAAATAATTATTTCTACCCATTATTAGCATAAATGTGAACTTCCCACATTTCTTCCTGGTGCCAACCTGGAAGGTCACAATATATATATATATATATATATATATATATATATATATATATATATATATATATATATATATATATATATATATATATATGTCCACAGATGGCGTCCTACCAAAAACACTGTCAAGCGTATGTTTTGTTTACATAAACGTCAGAGCAAGTATTCACTACCTCTAACTATAATTCCACTTTCAGATCATGATTTCAAGCTATTTGCTATCGTCAGTGAAAGACAGGAATAAAGAAACTAGATCTGAATACAAACTCTGAGCGTTTATGAAACAGTTTCTATTCAGCTTGCAAGCGTGAATTTTTTAGACACGTAATGTCTTCAAACTCAGCATAGCAAACCAGATAGCTACATGGGTCTGATCTCAGTTCAGCATCACCACATAGTAGAAGCCTCTGCAATTATATCATTGCAAGAAAGACCTCAAAGGTACATTTATGATAAACAAAAATGCAAGTTATATATATATATATATATATATATATATATATATATATATATATATATATATATTACTGATAACAATATTAAAATTTTAAAATCGCAAGTGATTGAAAAAGGAGATGAAAAATGTATATATGTAATGGTAAGTTATTACTAGAGGAAAAAGTTTTTACCTCATAACAAATTTAAGCTGATATAAAATATACCTTCAAAAACTAACGCAGTATCGCATACAAATATTCCAAGAAGACTTTTCTAGTAAGTGAAATAAAAAAATGAAGGAAAACAAAATCAGTACTAAGATATTAGATTAATTTTCTTTAGACTTGACAATTTATAAAACACTGTTATACATGCAAATCTAAATAAGAATTTGTTAGTATGACAAAGTATAATCTTTATTCTAACTCTAAATAAAAGTGTAACCAAAAGAAAAGTAAAAATATATGGTAGATTTAGAATTTATTCACATGTACTAAACAACATTTATTTGTTTACTACTTCTACGATTACTACTACTACTACTACTACTAATAATGATGATAATACAATAGAAGTAATAGATTTTATAATTATCAAATACATTAAGAAAAGACAATTGGTGACCAAAAATCATCATAAAGCAAGAAGATTGTACAAAAAGCAAATGATTGTAAAGGTTTTCTATGAGAAAAAACATAACTCGTTTCGCAGATAAAAATTATACAATAAATAATGAATATTGTGCTTAAAATATAATAATGCAACCTAAATCTATGTAAAAAGTAAAAAAAAAAGACATTTAGCTTAATGTTGCTTTTACTTACAATTTATCCATTTAGCAATAATCATCAACAAATTTTCTGAGTATAGTTAACTTATAAATCTTTAATTATCTGTGTTTTTGGAGAAGATACACCAGGTATCGATGGCTAAAGATCTCTAAACAAGTTGACTTGCTTCTTTGATTTTCATTTTGTACAATATATAAGTCGGAGTAATATTCTTTATGTTGTGCATGACGTCCTACAAAATTAATTTATTCAGTTGTTTGATTCCAAGTTCTTTTCTACATGCTTATTGATTTTTTTATATTCAGATGATTGCAAAACTCTTCAATGTTGTCATCATCAAATTTTTATACTGCATTAGTTGATTAAGTCAGTATGTTTGAAGATTGTGATGATCTTTGATCCACAGGTTGAAGAAGTTGCATGATGTCCATTGGTATTTGTTGCTGCTATGAATTCAGTTGAAAACATGATTAGTTGTAAACATTTTTTTTTAAATTGTCAATACTGCTAGAAAAAAAATGAATGGTTTCACTGTGCAAATTTACAGAGAAATGGAAAAGAAAGGGAGAGTAAACTCTCAATTGACATTATTTTAATTCTTCTGCAAAATAGTTAATCATTGCACTGGAAAAAAAATCCATACTCAAGTTTCATTTTTTTCAAATCAATCTTATATTATAAATGTGAAATTATTTGGAATTAAAAAAATATTTTTTAAGAATACAGTATCTTACTTAACTGTACTGTTGTGACCATGAAGACATGTTTGTTATCAACAGAGTAAGTTTTTGACAAATTATAAAAATGTACATTACCAGTACCTAATTGCCCTGTTAATTAAAAAAAAAAGTCATATATATATATTGTAACAATCAAGTTTGTACATTCGCGTAACAGAATTCAGAATCCAAGCAAAAGAGGCCGAAGCTGACCAGACTAGGACTGTAACATCCCGAGTCCGACCGCACTTCAACTCATAAGCCAGGATTCCAAGACTCAAGACCCTACGAATGACCACCTTGAACTTACACGTAGTATACCTCTTTCCACACGGCCGACATAGGTCACGGAGAAGCAATGAGACTCATAACAAAAAAAAAATGGAATTTATTAACTGTATATATTTAAAACTAATTAATGCATCGAAAATCACATATATAATATAGAGAATTTGGAATTGGATTGAAATAAATAAGATCGAGATCAGAGTAATTTATTAAATTGTATGTTTATTTTTGCAGATTAAATTTGACGATTTTATCTATATTATTCTTACATTTTACAATTAAAATGCACGTAGCATCTAACATTTTGGAGAGCGCTTTAACCTTCTCTCCTTACAATTAAAATTATTTTACAATTGTTATTTTATTTGATGAAGTTAAATATTGTTTTCATCATTTGCTTTATTATCTTATTGATCAGTCACTGCATTGTAGCTATGGGGCAGATTATGCTAATCCCTCTTATTCCATGGTTTTCAGCTAAGTAATCAGACGAAGCCTTGTTTTCACATATATGTGAAACATTTAAAGTCAATTTTATCTATAATATTATTATTTCAAACTATTGTACATGAGACCGAAACTAGCTCTTGAATATGTCAGACAATGGCTGAAACTTAATTTAAGGGAGGAAGAGTTGGCAACCAAAAGAACCAATGCGCTATAGCGCTGGTAAACAGTTATAATAAATGTTGCTCTGCGGATGGATTAATATTTAGGGTTTTGTGATCAACACCGGAGCCCTATGACCGATCGCCATGCTGCTAAAGAGGGTTGGGGTAGCTAACACTATTGCCTGGAATTTGATGTCAGGTCTTATTCGTGTGCGACCCAAGGAGTGTAAGAGGGATGGCCGTCCGAGTCCCATCTTAAAGAAAAATGCAACATAACGAGAAAGTTTAAATGTATAATAAAATTATCACATCCGCCAAGCAAAAGAGTTGAAATAATTTAATATTTAGCCATGAGAATGATAGCTAATCAGTGGAATCATTAGCGCCAACTCTAATATAGCATTTTAATAATCATATGCTATACGTGGCGTACTTTTAAATATTCTTTGCTTTCTAGTTTCAATCTCAAATAACACCTTTGATTACGCGATTAATTAATAAAAACAAAAAAGGGGAAAAAAGTATATTTGGAGGGCTTTTACAAAATGAAATAGATAACAAATATACTTATTCAAGACTTGGATATTGCTTAGTGAAAATTAAATTGAAATTTACTTTGGGTTAAAACAAGATTCCCATTTTAAAATTGCCAACAAATAATTAAATAATCAAGGTCAAAATGATAATCAGCACATAGCCAATTCTTAACAGTTATTTAAGAGAGTTTCGAAACAGCGTGCATTAAGCTACGATAAATAATTATTAAATGAAGAGGGGTCATTCTCTCTATTATTAATATTGAATGCCCGCTGTTTCGAGGCATTAGCATATAATTTATATTTTAAAATAAAAAATAAAGAAACCATAGTCACAACTGCAGTGAGAAAATTGAAAATAAAATTATTAAAATCATTTAGTTAGGAAACATTAGAAAGTAGGTCAGAATTATATAATTAAATTTAAGAATAAAATTTTACATTTAGCAATTTACTTGAATTCAAGATTTTAGAACTAAAATACATTTTATAAGTCTAGACTTAAAGGAAAATTAATATATTGAACTGCAGTTAGAAATGGTGAGGTTACCGGTCATCTTGTAGTACTTGAGCTGGAGTTACGGGAGTCTTTGTGGTGGCTTGCGGCATCATCTTCTTCCCACGGTTAGAGCGGAGCTGTTATGGCGGCATACTGGTGATGGTGGTTTTTTTTTTTTTTTTTTGGATGGAAGTAAAGGCCCATCGCCTTCACTCTGGAGCTTAGCCAAGGCTGCCTGTTTTAGCCTGACATTTTCTCTCGCACAGATATAAAAATTATTGTCTTAACTGGATGTCAAAATGTTCACGGTTGCTTTTGGTTCAGGATACACGCTGGATTCCAAAGCTTAACGATGATCAAAACAGGCAAAACTTCACAGATGTAGCATTCAAGCTGTCAAGATTTCAAAGATTCAAAGCTGTCAAGGTTTCAAAAAAGTAAAGATCTAAGATGGCTCCTCCACTTTTCATGGCCTTTTTAAATGATCGCCTTATCAGCCCACACACCTTGGAATTTCATCTCCATCAAGATTACAAAATTTTTAATTTGCTTATGAAATTAGTGGTTGACTTCAAACATGCTGACATTCCTTTTAGGTGTTATAACTTTTCTCTGATTATCAACTTTTAATTAAATCGAATTTTAATCAGTTTAATCCGATATTAGATTTTATTTTTAATTAGTCAGGAATTTTGTTTTGATTTTATAATTTATGTGTAAAATCCCTGCTGTAAACATATTTTTAATTAGCGAGGTCTCCAAAATAATTTAGAATCAATTAGCTAGATTATTTTAAAATTGGCTTTTCTTTTTAGAAACCTAAGGCAGGTGTGGCATATACTGATACAATTGTTTACAGCAAAAACTTTACTAAACTTTTAATTCTCCGAAAATACTTTTATTTTTAGAAAAACGCTCTTTTTTTTTTAAAAAGAAACTTGTCAGCGCATTTGCAATCAATCACCCTTTCAATGTGTTTTTACATTAAATTGGTTTATAATAAAAATGAAACTTAAAATTTAATAAATATTTTAATCACGCCACTATGCTATATATGTATATTCAATATAGGTGGATTATATTCCCACATACGAATTTAAATAATAAATTAATAAATTGACGCTACATTATTACTGTTTAAAAATATTACGCGATAAAATTATACGCTATAACTCTGGCAATACTATTCACTTATAGCGTTCTTTCGTATGTGCGTATATAATGCTGTTTATATAGCCGTGATTGCAATTTTTAGCTTACAAATCTTAATTTAGACTTATTAAACAGGTTTGAACTTAGCACAGATGAGTGGGTTATTAGGATGGTTGGTGAAACGGTGAGGGACTTGAAGACAACCGTTTCAATATATATATATATATATATAATGTAATATGTGTTTGTATACTGTAAACAATGTTTAAGACTTTTGTTACAATATGTACTGTATATATCTCAATAAACAGCACTTTATACAGAAATATGCTACCTTCCATCTGTTTTATAATATGAAATGTTATATTTTATTATGCAGTAACCATTTTCTATAAATGACCTAGCATTTTTTCAAATAATACATTATGCTGTAATGGTGGAAATCATTTAAATAAAAATTAAAACCTTGAAGTTTTTCAATTTATTTGTATTGCATTTTCATCATGCAAAATTTAGTATTAAATGCATAATGTTTGAAATCACCTCCTTTCTTCTTTTTTGTTATTGAAAATATGATTACAACAATAATGATTTTGATTGTACTGAAATTAGCTTTCATAAAAGGTTTGATATGAAATTCCTCAACTGAATATTTTAACTAATGAATATAGAGTATACAATTTAAGATTAATTATTAATAATATATGACCAAAATTTATTTTTACTTTTATGTTAAATAATATTTGTATTTTTGCCCATACTAACATTTTTTAAGTTTGTCTGAAATAAAATACATTATAATTTAAAAACTAGCAAGTAAATATTATTTTTAATTTAGATTTAGAAACTTCTGATGTATAAAATTGATTATTAATTGCATAATTTATAAAATCACTCTCCTATAACACTCTTGATTTACTAAAAATATTTTAAATTTATGATGGTATCACTTAATTTGACTAAAAAAATTAATTCAAAATTAATTAACTTAATATTTTAGCTAATATAGTACACAATTAAAAAATAATTGTTAACCTTTTCTTAATATGGAATGTGCTCATGCATCTCAGGCTTTAACTCAATCTCTAAATGCTATTTTTAATATTATTTTGCTAATTCCCTGTTTATTCTATATAAAAAACTATACTGAATAATACTGTCCCCTTCAGAATTTTTTTACAATAAATGAATAGTAATTAAATTTAATGTTATAACAATGGCACAAGAACTTGCCTTTCAATGCACTAATTGGTTGTTTTTGTTCTCTCCACAAGAGACTACCTGCCAATGATTTTGACAGTTCTATTTCTTTGTTTTGATTTTCAAAATGAAAGCATATATTTAAAAATAATTTTTTATAGATTTTTTTTTTTCACAAAATATTTATGAAATATTAATTATTTTATAAGAATAATTCAGATTTTAACAGAAAATATTTACTTTTACATGAAGGACAAATTGACAAAGAAATAACTGCAATTTATAATTGGATGAAAAATATACATTTTATATTTACCACTATGGATTATTTTCATCAATTACATTTTTTTTTAATTTTTCATTTAATTTACTAATCTAACAAATTATCAATTTGCATTTTAGAAACTAAACTACAACAAATATAATTTTAAAAGACAAATATACTTTTACTGCTGATACTGTAATTGACCAATCAAAAGTTTAGAACTTTAAGTCAATCTGCCAATATGAATTTTGAACACTGTAAAGGTTAGTAGTATAGTATATGATCCAAATTTATTTTTAGTTTTATGCTGAATGAAATTTGTATTTCTTTTTTCTGAATTGTATGTTTATATTTGCAGTAAAGTTTCCTTTTGCTTGCATATGTCTGAAAAAATTACTGTATTATGATTCATGATTAAGCAAAGACTGAATAGTAAATGATATTTTAACTTACATTTAGTAATTTTGATTATGTAAAATTGATTACTAATTGCAAAATCATTTTTGTCAGAATAACTAACAATTAAGGTAACTAAATTTTATAATTATGG
Organism: Epiperipatus broadwayi; assembly: GCA_028023455.1. Taxonomy (NCBI): domain Eukaryota; kingdom Metazoa; phylum Onychophora; class Udeonychophora; order Euonychophora; family Peripatidae; genus Epiperipatus; species Epiperipatus broadwayi. Next base: position 1,946,010 of record JAQFVV010000123.1, read on the forward strand.
TGATCATGATTTTTCTGCAAGCAAAATACAATTAATAGGAATTTTAATCCATAATAGGTTTTTGATTATTTATTGTAATGATTGAAGCATTTTTTTTCATTTTTGTCATCATTAAACTTTGTTTTGGATATGTCATTAAAATATATAGGTTGTCTTGTAAGGATACTGGATAAAAAATAAATAATATACTTTAAATTAAGTGTATTTTAATTTTATAATTAAAATACTGTTTGCTTTATATTGTATAATGTACTGTGTGTAATAAATAAAATTTGTACTGTGCATTTTTAGCATGAATATCACCATTTTTAAATGATGTATAATCACTATACTATGATGTAATGAATCAAAAAAATTGCCACCATTTTTAAAATTATTTTTTAAAAAACAATTAAACTTTTTTTATGATTGTTATAGTGAATAATCAATTGTAAATCAAAATAGTGGATACAAATAGATGATAATTAGTATGGTGTATTTTTCCATAAAGGAATGAAGCAGGGTATGGGTTTATTTGAGCAAGTTAAATTTTTCTTTTCAATATATATATAAATGTGTCAAATTTATTTGTTTTATTTTATATATATATATATATATATATATATATATAAATGTGTCAAATTTATTTGTTTTATTTTACAATAAAAGCATTATATTCTTTATATAAAAAATGCTGGATAATGAATGCTAAAAATATGTAAATAAACATTGCATTATGATATATTAATAAAAAAATTATATTTTTTAATTTGTATCTTCAAATCATAAAAATAATAATTGCTCACATTATCTGCATGAGAACAAGGTTAAAAAAAACAATCAAACTATTTAATGCCTTTCAACTTGCTTTTATATAAATATATCTTTTGAATTATAAATCAAAAGTACAATATTTTTAGCCAAAAGCTTTAGATTTAAAAGAAAAAAATGCACGAGAAAAGACACGCTTTGTAAAAAAAAATTGAATAAATAATAATATAATATTATTCTTTATGTTTTACTTTTCTAGCTTAATTATTGACATAAATGTGTAAAGTTATGACAGTTTGCTATGTTGATAAGATTTTGTAATTTGATAAAGTATTGTGAATATTTTATTTAAATTCACTTCAATTCTAATAATAATATTTTCAACATTAAAATTTAAGATATTTTTAATTATCTAAAAAGACAAGTAATCTTTAATATAAATGAAAATGTATAAATATACACACATTTTTAGTTTATTAGTTTTCTATTTAAGTTTCTATGGAAATATTCATAAATATGAATAATGGAGACATATGTAAAATATAAAGTTTTTTTCTTGTATTTTAGTACATGTTAAACAGGTATATACTATAATGGTTTGCTCTTCACAACAAGTAATGTAATCTTATTTAGATGATAGGTCAGACTGGGTCCTATGTATAGGTAAATCTCATGGACCACAACTACATTTTATGTCTATTATTTCCCATATTGATTTTACTGGAAAAAAATTCCTATGAATATGTATGTTTATATTAGATTTGATTGTTTAAATCCAAAGTTAGCATTGTTGGGCAAGAATTCTATTTCAATGACTATCATATTATGACATTGTCAAAATAAATATTATGTACACAATCTATTTAACATAAAGTGAAAATCTTGCTTGCTTATTTTAATGGTGAGGAATTAAAAAAAGAGCTGAGATCAATTTAACAAATAACTAAAATCAAACATTTATTAATATGAAAATATTATTTCCTAACTTATTATAAAACTCCCTGCAGACATTTTGATCTGGATATTAATTTATTCATTATTAACATAAATAATAAAAGAAACTAATGATAATTAAGACAATTATTTGAGTTTAGATGGTAGTTATGACATAAAAAAATAAAAATGTTAGAGTAATTAAAAATTCTTACCAAATTCTTTTGTGGTCATATTTTTAATGTCTTTTTGTTGGGCTCAACATTTTTCCTTTTTTCAATTTCTTTTTATTTATTTGAATGCATATTGTTTGCTCATTTATAAATTTTGGTTACTTTTAAAGATATTCATTAGCTTGCTTTACTTAAGATATGTATAACTTCAGGTCTGGATCTCACCAATACATAAATGTACACATATCACTCTTTCCTCAGTAGAAACCACTTCCATTTGATGGATATTTGACAGACAAAATATAGAACAAACATGTCTCAGAAATGGTGGGTTAGGTTATGTCTTGTATTTCTGTCTCTTTGTGAATCTTCTCTGGCTAATTACTTGAGACTACACTGTGTCCAGACCTATTACCACATGCACACTGGAAATTTAACAATGCATCTTCAATAATTTTTTATAATCACTGTTATTTTTCACTTTTCCTTTATTTAAATTCTGCAGTTCACAAATTAGGAGATTTTATGGATTATATTCGTTTCTGAAAATATTAATTATTATTTTGACAATTTGTAAAAATTCTTAAAAAGCTATTATCATAAGATAATTGATTTAATTTAGTTTGAGGTTCAAAAATAATTTCAATTTAATTTTCCATGACTAAATTTGTCTGATAAGAGATGGGAATTGCATGATTGAAATGCTTATCAGAAATATTGTGGAATAAAACATAAATGTCTAGAAAATGTTTATTGTTTGCTTTTTTACCCATGCTTTGTTTTACAACAAAATTATTTAAGTTTACAATATGCTTGTGTTTAAAATAACTTCTAAGATATCTGTATACAAGTAATTCTAAGCAAATTTGATATGTATTAATTTTACTTACAGAATGAGACAAGAACGAACGAAAATAAACAAAAAAAATAATAATAAAAGAACGAAAAATGTTATTAGTGCCTCTTACATAACTTTTTCTTTTACTCTATTTACATGATATTAATTAAATTATTTATAATCTAGTTTTTTATTATTGTAGATATTATCTAAAAAATTTGGAAATAATTTTGTTTTGCAAATAAGATTAACTTTGATTCTGAATTAAAATATCATATAACAAACAATTTAGTTAATGAAATGTGTGGAATTTTATTCCTTTACTGTTTTACCTTCTGAATTAAATGATTTCTAGAATATATTATTGAATTACAAACTATGGACAAAAAAAACAACTACAATATACTTTTTTTTACTTTATATAAAAATATTAAAAATTTTAATGATTTCTTGTAAAATGAATGTGTAACGGTTTGTAATCCTCACTTACATATATTACACTCTATTTACATAAATATATATTCAACAATTTGTTTCATTTTGTTTTATTTACTTTTCTATATTTTATTAATTCTTTCTACTCCTATCAGTGTGCTTTTTATCATCACCATGAAATCTATTTATATATTTTACTAATGGTTACGTTAGGAATATAATGTATTTAACAGAACAAACTTATTTTGGCAACATATTCGGACATGGTTTTCCATGAAATAGATATATGCATATGTTAAAAGTTTTAAATATGGATCGATGCTCATATCCTTAAAAATGAATTACATGAATGAGGTCAAAATATAGGAATTTTGCAATTAAAACTATACAGACATGAAAATATTATTGTTTTTAACCACACATGAAGCCTTCAAGCACGAATAATAATATCACTGGAAAATGGAAAACTAATAATATGTAATAAATATAAAATAAATAAATAATTATATACATATATTGTAACTGAAAAGTTAGTCAACAGCAAATTAGCTCATGTGGGAAGCTGAAAACTGTGAGTGAAAAGTGTTATCCTGGACTGTAATCGGCTAAAATTAAATGTCACACTACAAAGCTGTTACAATATAATCTGGTCACATACAGGATACACTGTGAAGACCTACCATAGCATTACTTAAAGATATGTTAAATTATCTAATACATATTGTATGAATATTTAATTAAATATAATTCTCCTTAACATCCCAAAATCTTAATTTATCATGTCATTTATTTGAGACTCGATGGCTGACCATGGACAAGTTGGCATAATCTATAAAATTGCTAATCATTACATGGTGAATGTGGGCGATTTAATAAGATGGTAATAAATCTAATCAGCTTCATAATATAATTGATTGTAGCTCAGACATCCTCGTGATCTAAACACAGAAATGCTCTATAAGGTAATGCTTTGCAATAGAAGGTGAGTAATATGAACATTATTTATTCTTCATTAACTCAAATATCAAATGAAATCAATAGCAATAAATCTCTTAGTAGAATAAATAAAATATCTGTTATAGTATTAGGGAATAGGTTCAATTGTTATACTGGCTAGCAAATTTATTATTATTTTTAAGTATTAATGTAACAAATATCAATAGCGGCAACATATTCTGGACTATATTCCAAAATTAACAAAGCAAAGCAGAGGTGATGCAGAAGGTAAATGGGATTTTATTGTATCTTATATATCATGAGTTACCAGAACAAAAGCATAAAAATCTGCTCTGAATGTTTCAGTAGATCTTGCATACATCATTAAAGACAAAGTGTGCTCCAATATTTGTTATCTATTTACTACATTGGATTCCTGACTATATGGGTGACAAATAACAATGGCACAGATAGATTAAGTTATAAAATTAACTTTTGCTTATGACTCAATAAATATGAAAATAGTAATTGGTTAACAATATTCATACATTATATGATAAATAACATAAAATATCATCACATGTAATTGTTCTATATGGATAATGTACATTAATTAAAAAAATAAATAGACAGAATAAAATAAAATATCAACACATGTACTTATCTCTGTACATGGATATGTGCATGAGTTTCATATAATAAAATCTAAGATTTTATTACAAATGTACTGATTTAGTCTTTTATAGCAATGAGAATAGGTTCAAATATCTAGTCAATGGCAACCCTAACAACAATGCACCTATACCCCAAATTTATAATAATACTGACAACAATTGTTATTAATAAACCTATGAAAATTGACTATGATAAGATATGAGATCAAAGAAGAAATTTGAACTCCAACTCAGCTAGAATATATAATTGACCTATAATAAATTATAACAATAATTCAATTGAATTCTCTTTTGTGGCTGATGACAGAGCACATGAGGCAAACATTAAGATGAGGGAAACAATGTACAATAATACATGGAGACTGCTCAAACATACATTTATATAACAAAATGCAATGCCATACCGGTGGATGTACTCATCTGCACAAAGGAATAATGAACATTAAGTATCCTTGGATTCTCTAACCATCATCAGAGCAACTAGTATAACTACACAATGTTCAGCAGATTAACCACCAGCGCTGAAACAAACTTAAATGATATACAAAATAATGATAAACAATTATTTGGGGGATTAACCAACAACACAAAAAGCCATATAACATTAAAATAGTAATAACCCTCACTTCCTTAACAATATAAAAATAAATTATCCTCATCAATCTGCTAAACTGGAAGGCACATGCAGTTTTACAAGTTTAAACCAAACCCAAAAGATGTAAGAAAACTTGAACTAGAATGTGAATACCAATACCTCGAGTTCAATCATGCATGAGATACACTTGTCAGGAACACTCATGAACTCTGCCCTGTTTGCCCAGCTTCCAGATTCAATTACTTATGTCCAGCAACTTTGATGATACTTGATTATTTATTTCTGACTGTCACCATTTAACAGAAAAACAAAGAGACTCAAGGGAAAATCATGGCAAGTGTGTTTATACATACAGTAAAGGCAAACATATATATTTAACATTAATCATAACATTAATAATTTAATAACTATATCTAAAAATTAACTAAATCAATTAAATACAGAAATTGAAATGATCAGAGATGTTTGTTTTATATTATCTTTAATAATAAAGATAAATAGAAAATAGAAAATTTATACCTTTAACTATATTAGGCAATTAGCCTGATATTACAGGTAAGTGGTGTTGTGCTTCTTTCTCACTTTAACATGAGTATTTACATACGAGTTTATAGATTTTTATTTTTGATGTGAAGTTATGATATTTCAATAAGTATGGGGGGTTTCAATAAATAATCTAGTGTGATAGTGTAGTATACAATTATAATACATTCACTCAAATTACAAAAGAGAACCACAACCTTGACTGAATTCAGGATGATTTACATAATTGTTGGTTAACTAACCAATCAAATTATCATAAGTTTATTGAGTATGGAAAATATACACAATAACGATTTATTTACTTTACTTGAATTATTAAGTATGTGGAAGTATTTCTATAAATAAATATCACTCGAGTCATTAAACGACACATCAAAAGAAAATTAATTAATATACAAATTACACTTAGTGAGACCACAACATCACATATACAGATATTCTTAGACTTAAGCTTTTAAACCAGGAATACAACATAATTAAGTACTGGAATGATACCATAATAGCCGAGTAAGATTTTCAGTTCTGTTACTTGGAAATAAAATGCTTTATCATTTGGAAATAAGAATATGCCGACTTGCCACACTCACATTTTGTGGAATCATTTTCTTGGAATTGAGGGTCTCGGACGAAGTTGCTATGGGCTGATCTTTGTCAAAATTATTCCATGAAGAGCTCCCATTGTGTGAGTAGATTGTCTAAGGTCATCCATCACCCTGTTTATGACCTAAAATGAAGATGAGGTGGTGCGAGCATTCCCATGCACATCTCTAGATAAAGCTTGATTGTGAAAAATAAGAGACTATGCTAACAATGCTTTGGTTAGACTAATAACTAGTCAAGATATAATAATTAAACTTATTACCTAAGACAATAATATCAAATATAATGGTATGATCAGATTTACTAAATGTATATTAAAAGACATTATCATGGAATTATATTTAAACTTAACAGAAACTAGCACTCTACCCCCCCCCACTTTCATTTACATTCTTCAATAAAAACTCCACATACATTTGACATAAATACATTATATATATATATATATGTTTGAATGAGCAAAAGACCAAGAAGCATATATATATATATACACACCTGGGTCTCTTTTAACACAGACTTATTTAACGCGATTATGAAGTTACGTGATTCATGTTTCTTTGGAAATCGAACTCCAATAATGCGCTATTACTTTAAATAATATATTTCATGTACTTATGTCATATTGAAAGTAATAGCACATTATTAAAATTCGACTTTCATCTTAGTAATTTCAATATTTTCAGTGCTTTATAATAGTAAGATTGTATGCAATAGTGAAATTAAAATCATGATTTCTACATTTTATGTATACACACATTAAATTTTACAAGATTATAATATAAATTTGTTCAAACATTGTGTGTGTTAATTTTGCATTTTAAATCACATTCTGTTTTTGCTTTTTTAAAAAAGAATGTAATCAATTATTAATCATTTAGTTGTCCACAAGTTTATTTTTAAAAGGTGAGTAATAGCAGTGGGCACACTTAAATTTGACAATTAAAAATTAAAATCTAATTTTTAATTGTAATTAACAATTTAAAAATTACTTACGGTGACTTGAAATTAATATGATGTGAAATGTAATTTGATTTTTAAATGGAATTGAAAATTAAAAAATTAAAGACAAAAATAAGAATTTAATTTTTAGTTGTTAGTTTCATAAACAATTAATAAAATCATTGTCTCAAAGATTAATCACTAATTACGTTGTCACCAGAAAACCATTAACACAACATGAGTGTGAAGTTGGTACTAGTTGTATTTCCTCTTGTGAAGAAACTGATTTTTTACCAGTATGCAAATGAACCTGTTTATTGGCAAATAGCAATAATAATTAAAATGTGTATAAAAAATGTAAATTACTGTACTGTAAATTCTGCATAAAAATATATTATTTTGAATAAAATTAAATATTATAGTTAAAAAAAGTTTGTCTTGTATCAATTTTTTTCAAATTTAAAATTTTTTATTAGTCATATTTTATTTTCTTATTTATTTTTGCGCGAATTTTAAAGTAATTTTACATTGGTGCTTTGCTTTTACATGACTTTTGAAAAATCACAGTCCATATCCCCCTTTTTCAAGGTAAGTTATGTCTATTTTTGCATGATTTTGCTTGCGCATGTTTTCTGAGGAACCTATCTATCATGTAAAATGAGACCCAGGTGTATATATATTTGTTTTAAAATTAATATTGCATTTGTAACTAGATTAACATTTATGTAACTTGTAAACTAATCAAAGGTGAAACCTTATTTTCCCCTCTGTTATTTATAAAAAAAAAAAACATTTTAAAATCTTCTCCCAACCTAGCAAGCATCTGTAGTTTTTAACATAAAAGCAAAATAATTAATGAATTGGCACTCCCCTCTAAGGCCGAGAAGCTCAGCTAAAAATAATTATACTTGTGAGGGTGGGAGTTTATTGATATATCATATTGGGTATTAACATATATATATATCAGACATAAAATATTAAGCAAAGAGTTCTCACATCAAATTAAATTTAAATTAAATTTTGAGGCTAATCTAAAATATTTATAAAATGAAATAGAGAGTCACATTAAAAGATTACATATTTTTTAAAGATTTATAAAATTAGTGAAGAAAGACAGGTTACAGAGTTGATGAGATGTTAAATATTAAATTCTTCAATATTTAAGAATTACTGAAGAGAAAACTAAAGAGTGCAGCATTTCAATGGTTTTACCTTCATTCTTGATGGTTTCTGTCAAGTTATGAAATCCATATTTTACCATGGCTTATTTTGAGCACAAATGTTCTTTGGAAGCAGGTAGCAGATTTCCAGGTCAATATTTAAGGCATAGCATGTAAGTGTATGGAGGTGTAATGGTACAGTGACATTCTGGTGGGACCTGGTTCAGGAATGGTCGGGAAAAGGTGCATCTTTTCCTCCTACTCAGCGGTTGTCATATTGAAATTTTAAGTGACATGGATTCGTTTGGCCAACAGCTTAAAATTTAGGTTCTCTCATTGCTTGACTCAAATCAGGCCCTATTTATATGATTCCTTATTATCTAAGGAATGTTTTCATGCTCCATTACCCAAGGCTATAAAAATATTGCTAGAGAAGCTTTTAGATGAGACATTCACCTTTTTTTCTGAAGGTAGTACAAAACAATGCAATCAGGTTGGTATGTTTCTAAAATGATTGTTCCAAATCTATTTCTAGTTCAGAAATAGATTTTACTAAATGATAAATTTTCGTTAAGGAAATTGATTTGATTTTTATGAGATTAATAATTTTAATGATACTAATGGATTTTAGTTAAATATTTGGAATGTTTCTAGAACCTTCCAAACTGATTGTATCATCCTGATCACCATTACATAAACATGTATTTTAAATATAATATTTTGAATATAATTTTAAATATATAGTTTAATATAAAATACACAAATATAATTATTAGTTCATACACAATCCCCCATCATCTTATATATATATATATATATATATATATATATATATATATATATATATATATATATATATATATATATATATATTCCTTTGTGTACATATACAACTTTTAATTATACTAAATATTATTATTTATTTATTATTTAGTTAAGATATTATAAAATATCTTAGGCATAATTAATTTGAAAGAAAATTTCAAGAAATTGGAGTATATACATGCATATATAAGCGTATAAATGGGATTTGAATTCGGTTTGGTGTTGGAAGATTGGATAGGTCTGTGAAGCGCAATCTAAATCTCAGACTGACTGCTTCAATAGGAAACAATTGAAATAATGGCTGTCCATAGACCAGATGGTATGAAAGAATATTACCTTATAATATGAGTATAAGCACAGAAACCTGGAAAGACATACAGGATGAGACCATGTGGTGGAAATGCATTATAGATACATTGAATTAATCATTAAATCATTATACAAGCACTGTTCCCTAAATTGACTCTCTTTAATACCTATATCTAAGTGAACAAGTAATCATTTAATATACACAAGATTATATATACCATGAATTTAACATACTTACAAAAGAATATAAAATACAAATAAAACATAAAATGCATGTTCAGTAAAGTACTACACTAAGTTTAATTACATATTATTTAAATCTGTTAGCTATTAGTCAATCAATTAATAGCACATTTCTCAAACTTAATGATAAATATAAATTAAATATACTTGTTTAATTATAACATAATAATTCTGTATTGCAATTATAACATAGAATCTTACAAGTTGATTGCATGCTTCTTCATCTTCATTTATAAGGAATAAATAAATTAGTTGTTCCACAACTAGATTCTTAAGGTGCAAGATATTTTGAGAGGTAGAATATGTATCATTTTAGTCAGATTATTCTCAAAAATTAATGAAATTGCATGGCTTTATTTTAAGTGTTATTCCAAAATTAAAATATTTATTACTTTCATTTATTAGTGGCGATGACAAAGAATGATAGTTCAAGCAAATAATTTTCCCACATGTGCTATAACAGCCAAAATAGTTTCTGGTTAGCTGTTATCTTTTTCAACAACCATACTGTAGTTTTAATAAGATAACTCACAATGTAGTTTCTAATCAAAGTTCAATGTGGGATTATAATTAATTATTTATTGTTCAGACACTAGCACACAAAAATATTAAAACAGTACTTCATTCTGCATATATGCAACACTACTTTATGTGTTAAAGATATGAAAGCAAAACTTTATCCAAGGTTTTATTAACACTCATATATACTTTAAAGTTCATGAAAGTAAAACATTTTATCCAAGGCTAATTATCATATTTAATTTTGCACATACATAACACTACTATATGTGTTATGGCTATGAAAGTAAAACATTTTATCCAAAGTTAAAATATAGTCTGTAAGCAATAAAAATTTTCATGTAGACTGACCTTTAACACTGCTATATCTGATATAATGTTTAACAATAATTCCAGTATATTTCAGTTAAAGACATTTGGAAGATTATTAGCAGCTAGAATCACAGTTGGAAGTCCTGAACAGATTTGCTAAGACTTAGCTATACATTTTACTACTAACACTTGATAACATTACAATTTAAATTATATAAGAAAAGTTTTTACTTTAACTTTCTTCTTTGTCTTTACATTCTCTTTTTTTTTAAAGATAAGCTTTCATTTTCATTATATGTCTAACAAAAAAATAAAGAAAAGATGTTTACTTTTCTTTTTCCATCCTTGCTGTTACTACAGCAGTTCTTAAAAAAATCTCTGAGAGTTATATTATTCTGTTTATCCACCAATTAATTTTTTTTCATTTGCATACCTGTTTAAAAAAATGGAAAAATGTTTATCTAATGTATTCTATCAATTAATTAAAGAGAAATTAAATAAATATGTTAATTAAACTAAAATAATCTTTAGGATTATTTAAAGACAAAAACCAATAATAATTATTTGTTTTTATTTGTCTTACTAAATTTGATGTAATATATTATTGGGTTTTTTTTGTAGGTTAAGCATAATTTATCTAACTTAGTGTTTGGAAACAGAGCAAAACTAATATATGAAAAAAATATATACAATATGTAAGGCAAAAATTGGAATTATATATTCTCATTGTTCAATTAATTTGGACATAAGTGTCAAGTATACACAATGCTAGCCCTGACAATCAAGTCATCTGGAAGAAGATAGAGAAATTTTAGATTAGTTTTACCAAGCTATATATTTTAGTATAAAATATAAGGTTACAATATATATAACTGAAATATCAAATGTAACCAACAAAATGCATAAATTTAATTTGAATTCTTATATTTTCTTACATATTTTATTCATATCGCTAATTATGCTTTTATTAATTACTGAATTTAAATTATTTTCAGCTACAAATCATTGTGTTATTTGACTATCACTATCATCAATTTTATATTTGTAAAGGAAAGCAAAAAAAAAAAAACACTTTATGGTTATTATATTTAGTGTATTGTGGCTTAAAGATGCATATATGCATAATACTTTACACGCAATAAAACAATGGAGTTGGACAATATTTATTATTTTATTAACATAATGTACCTTAAACCATTTATATAAATATCAATTTAATTGGAAAAAAAATTTAGTCGATTAGATTACTAATAACCATTCTCCTTTTATGTGAAATTAACTCACATAATATTACAGCTTACATAGGCTGACAAAGAAATATATGTATATCATAATTTTTAAAAAAATTCTGTAACCTATTTTTGATGTATTGTATAGATGTTCTAGTACAAATTAAAGTAGTATATTTGTAAATAAAATTATATCCTTCTAGAAAAATGCATTTGTTTTTTTAATTACTTTGCATATCATCAGCATATGATTTAATATTTCCGATTTTATTTTTATCAATAATCAAAAACAGTTACGGTAGTAATCGGGTATTTTAAATAGCCAAAATAATATATTAAATAAGATAAATCAGAAAGAAAAAAAAGGCAAAATGTTATAAAATTCACAGTTTATAACTAGAAACTAGTTACAATGTTGTAAGTAAAACTAATAAAAAAATAGAGTGTGCGTTCCTTATAAATCTGTGGTAAAATCAAACATTTAGGATCGTGTACTTGTATTAATTCGAACCTGGCTTTCACAGATCTGGCACTCGAACTTTTTATGACCTCTCGAGTAATATCCATTAGTCTTTTTTATTATTATTGTTGTTGTTTTTATGTTTCAACAATAATTTTATTAAACTTTGTTTACAAAAATTATACAGGTTTGATTTCAAAGGTTACAGTAGCAATCTTTTTTTTCTTGGATATAAATAGTTCAATATTTAAAGTTTCATTAATCATTTACAATTTATATTTAAGTATTAAAGTTTTTAAATTACTAATATATCTGTAAAAAACTTCTATATTCTGGTTGCTAGAGCATAGTTCAATATAGAAAACTGACAGCACTAAGCAATTATTTGTATTACTTTAAATTAGAGGCTGAGAAGGTACCAAATTGCCACATGTATATCTGGAGGAGCAATTCTGGAATCCTATTCCTAAGTTGCTTAAGTTTGTTTATATGTGTTGATGGATTTTGCCTAGTATTATTTCCTAGAATAAATGTGCCTACAGAACACCACAATGCAAATAATATAAATATATTAGCCTGGGCTGTGGGAGTGGTATATTACCTTGTTATTTGCTGAAGTGAGAGTTTGGTTGCCTATATGTATTTAAGATGAGATCGTGAGAGAAAATTTAGTTCAAGGTTTGATGCTAGTAGAAAATATGTTGCTGTGTTTTATCAGAAGTCCACAGAATGGATCAATGTGTTTGTACTGTTGTTGGTATCTGATAAAGTACAAGTTATGTAAAGCATGCACGTTATATCAGATTAGAAAACCAAATAATTTTTGCTTAAGTGACCATCTCCAGAAATTGCAGAATTTGCATAATAGTTGTTTATTGTTGATTGGGAACATGATGAAATTTAGAGCAGAAAGAATTCTGGAGTTTAGCAAAGTGTGTATTTTCCAGTAAATGGATTTACCAAAAGGATGTTTTAAATGTGTATACTTTGTTGATTTAATAGGAGATGCAAATTATCCAGATGTTGATGGAGCTTATTAGTAAGTGTTATAGGAATTACACATTAAAATTTTCTGAAGCAATTAGATGTCCTCTGAATTCTGAAGGTTTCAAGGGTATAAAGTGTCAATCCATTTTGAGTAGGTGGTTAAATAAGCTGTTTACAAGATATAAAAACTATCTTTCTTTCTCACAGAAACTTGTTGCAAAGAGATGAAATGGTAGATATAAATACTTTTGTGAATTTTTGGGTGTGAAACAATTTATTTTTATTAGAAGAATATTGAACAGTTGGATTTTTGAATAGCTGGGAGGTACACTTTGGATAAGGAAGTAGTAATTTTTATGTGTGGTCCTTAAGTTTGTTTCATATGTTTTTCTTCAGTCCATATGCCCCAAATAAAATGGGAAGCAAAAATGCAGTGGATTTTCATTTAAAGGTTTTTGTATGTGGTTTATTGCTATACTGTGATCCTCCAGCAGTTTTGTTAACATTGCACATTAGTTTGTTAGTGTATGTATAGTTTTGATGTATTTTTTAAGCATTGGTAGTTGTTTGTATGAAGAGAAGAAAACAGATATGTCATCCATATATGCAATATATTTGATGAACTGTTCTGTGGAGAGATATAGATACCAGTTATTTTCTGCTGAATTTGTATTGGAAAAGAATTGATATAATAAATGAATACAAGCAAGTTTAGTGGTGATCCTTGGGAAATGGATTGAGTAGGAGTGAATGTATTCAAATTTCTGCCATTAAAAGTAATGTGGACCTCACAGCTTAGTAGTAGATTGGTGATTATATATATATATATATATATATAATATATAATCTACCACTATATGGTATATATATATATATATATATATATATATATATATATAAACTGTAACCATATATTTTAGTATAAAATATAATAATTGATGTAACTGGTATAAAAATTTCTCTGTCTTCTTTTAGTGATTTGATTGGCTTGATTTGCACTTTGAACAGATTACTCTCTTATATTCAAAATAATTTATTAGAGAGAATGGGTAATATTTTGCCTTACTTGTTGTCTATATTATTTTAATAAATTTAAATTGCTTCTTTCCATATACTAATTCATATTAAAATGTTTAACTTTTTAAAAATTTTTGACAACACATTAAATTTGGTGAAATATTATTAAAAATAATAATAATTTTTATTTGTTTAAAATGGTCTTAAAAATTATTTCCATTGAATTAAAAAAAACCATTTGTTCAACTAAATTTAATTATTAAAAATAAATACAGTAATTACGTATGCGTTTCAATGTAAAAAAGAAAGGAGCGAATTTAAAAAAAAGATCGTCTGATAGTGTTGCTTTGGAGGGAGAAGAAAGAAAAGAAAATGGTAAAAGGCAAATGGTGTAAATATGATAAGCTTATTCTAAAATAGTTGACAGGTAAACGGATTTACCACAAAGTTTTCTATAAACGTAAAAATAACATAGTGGTATTTAATAATAAGATGAATTGCTAAATTTAAAAGTCTGTTCAAGTCGGCTAACCAGGTGGATCAAATCGCTAATAATAATTTTCCAATATTACATTTGAAATATGTCAGAGCTTTCCAGTTTAAAAGCAGAATTAATTGCAAGATTTTGGTATGTTTTGAAATATTTATTATTCTACAATTTGGAAAAATTAAATAAGTGTTTTAATTACAGAAGTTTTATAAATATAAAAATTTGCTTTTTAAAAAAGAAGAAGTTTAAATTAAAGTAAAATGTTAAAGTTATTAACATAGTTTAATATTTTTGTTTATAATTTTAATAAAAAATATAGTATTGATTGATATTTAACTTTGCAATGCCAGTAATATATTTGCTAGTTAATTTATTTACCATTTGGATAATAAAAACAGTCTTCAAATAATTAATTAAAGCTATTTTCTAATTTTATCGTCAGTTTGGAATGATTAAATTAATTGCTATAATTAGTATTCCTAGATTTAAGCATGGATAAATAAATATTAGCATGGATGTCATAAACTTGGAACAGTTTTAATAGAGAAATGTAGAAATTAATAACTTATGAAAAAACATTTTCATTTAAACTCTGCATGTCATATTTTGGAATTGTTTCATGTTTATGGAGCCACGTAAAATTGTTAATCTAATAGTGCTTATAATAACTAATACAAATGTATAAAATTACATGTATGGAATTCAACTATAATTGTAGCTATTACTTCGTATATTTATTGTTCGACACATCGTACATGGATTTCATGGATCATATTTGTAGTTATAAAATGCTATACAATTTAATTTGTGATACACACACCTGCTATAATTCATGTATTGAACTATAAAATGCTATACATTTAATTTATATCGAACACACACCTGTAGATTTTATGTATTTGATGAATAATGTATTACTTTAATTTTATCGTTATATGAACTTGCATGTGAAGTTCATAAGTTATATTTTATTAAGTTTAAATTAATAGGGGTTGAATAAAATACTTATTCAAGAGAATAGCGCTTGCGAAAAAGCTTGAAAAGTACTAAATGAATTTATGAGATGTATCAATTTTTCATGAGGTATTTTGTGAGTCTTTCCAGATTTCTATTCCTATACTAATATTACTTATATTATATTACATATGTTTTATTTTAAGCAAGATAAGTTAGTACATTAGTTGTCCTGATTAGTGTAACATTTTATTATGCAAGAACCCACATTTGCTAAAATGTTAGTGTTTTCTGAATGGTCAGAATAACTGAGGAGGATGATTTTGCACTTTAATGTGAAGTAAATAGTAATGTTGTTTTATAATGTTAAAAGGCATTAATCTGTGCCAGTGGTTAATCCACAGATTACTTAATTGCCATTTTTGTATTTTACACTCATTCCTGCGCTGGTGGTTAATCCGCGGAATTGTGTAATTATACTTATTACTTTATGATGGTGTATAAATCCACAAAGCATTTAGTGTTATTTAATTCCTATGTGTAGATGAATGCATCCACAGGAATATGGTTTTACTTCATAGATATAAGTTGGGCAAAGTATTTTAGTTATTCTGCTAAATCATCTTCTTTCATTTGTAAGTATCATTTATAAGTTAGATCATTAAATTGTAGCAGGACATTCTATTCAAGTTACCTCATAATAATTAACTGTTGGTTGATTATTATTTACCTGAATGTAAGTTTAAATTTTCACTTTATTTAATGATTGCATTATAGCTAAATCCTACAGATGTAATATTGTTTATTATATTATTATAAGTTTACGGTATAGATTTATTGAATCTGGAAATGACATTAGATGTTTCATGAGTTGATGTTGAATTTAGTACAATTTCCTCAATACATTCATTATATCAAATTGAAATATAAGGTATGATTAGGTTTTTAAAAACCGTACCTATGATATGTTATTGAAGGAAGTCGATGGAATTATAATTTATTTATTTTATTTGTTTATTTATGTCTTTAATTATAACGTTAGAATTAATTACTTATTATTCATAAATTTGTAAATAAACGTTGATTTATAATTAAACTTACTGTGCCGTTGCTATTTGTCATTCGTAAAATCAGAAATCATAAACCTTGGATAGAGCATACATTGAAGTACATACTATCGTCAACATGATATAAGAGTTTAATGATATTTTGAGAAAACATTTGGATGCTTTTCGTCTTTGGTAGTTTATGATGTGCAAGGTACAATAAAATCCCATTTACCTTTTCCATCATTTTAGCTTTGCGTAGTTGATTCTAGTATACAATACAAATTGATTATTAAACCTGTAAACAGATTTACCAGATAATGACATGATTGAATATATTTACTTAACGTTTTTAAATTGTCATTTGTCAGTATAATAAGAGTCTCAGTGATATAGTAAACTATAAAAAAAGAACCCAAGTATTTATGTTTATTTATTGCAAAGCTTTACCTGGACTAGCATTTGTATTAAAAATCATATAGATGGTTTAAAATTTCATAATTTTATGTAGTTCCACAAATTATGCCATCTTGTACATGGTCGGCCATCGGGTCTCATACAATGATAATCGCAAATTAAGGTTTGAAAGATAATAACATTACATACTTATAATTTGTTTAATGTATTTTATCATACTACTATGATAGGTCTTCGCGGTACACCCTGGCTGCGATCAAATTAAATCATAAAAAGTTTATGTTATATCATTAGTTTGGTCTGTGGTAAGTTGCTACAGATTTCGGTTGTGGTATTTGGTGCATAATATAGATGGCATGATATGCTTTTGGTTACAGCTCTTATTAGCTGACAATGTGCAGCGGGAATTGATCGGTGATCGAGGTTACAATTCTTAGCGCACTTATGTTTTGGTGATGTTATGTAGTTGGGACAACAATCGAATGGTTACAATATATATATATATATATATATATATATATATATATATATATATATATATACATATATATGATAAACAAAACAAGTTATAAATTTTGTAACTTGCTTTCAGCTTGCATTTTATAATCACTAGATAGAGCTTTACCACAAACAACAAGAGAATATACATTTAAATGGAAAAATATGGATGATTTAGTCTGTAAATTATGTAAGGAAGGAATAGAAAATATTAGGCATTTTTTAATTGAATGTAAATGCTTGAAAACAGAAAAGGCACATATAATGAAGTTATGTGAAAATAAATATGAAAAAAAGTGATTATACAGAAAGTATATTATTGGTTTTTATGCTGGGTTTGGAAAGATAAGGGGGATTTAGATATAAAGGCTGTAGATTTGACAAATATTATGTTGTGAAAATGGGTTGGAGCAGAATATAGGGGAAATTAGACTGGGGAATGTAAAATTAAGTAGCTAACAAGTTTTTTTTGTATAATTGCTGAGAGATTCTTGACTTTGTTTAAGGAGTAGCTACAGCACATCACATCACATCACTTTTACACATCAAGCTTTTGTTTACATAAACACCAACAAAGATAGTATTCAATAACTCTTTCATTGTCTCCACATTTAGACCAGCTGGTTTCAATCTAGTTGGCTCACATCCCTACCCCTCACTGACATTAGACAACAAGCTTGAAACCAGCTGGTGTTAAGGTGGAAACAACGAAAGAGATAATGAATTCTATCTCTCTCAGCATTTATATAAACAAAAGCTTGTTAGGAGCTATTAGTAAAACTCCATGTAGTGATCATATATATATATTGTAACGATACGGATCAACTATGATATCAACTACATTACTATATATATATATATATATATATATATATATAGTAATGTAGTTGATATCATAGTTCATCAAGTATATCTATCAATATTTTAAAGTGAACAGAATCAAAGTCTGATCAATATCAACCTGTATAACCATAGGTGTCTACTTTTTTCTTTCCTTGTACAACATTTGGAATTATTTTAAACATTAGTGCAGCTTGGTGATTGATGAACCCTTCTAGGCAAACTGCATTAGTAAAATTGGGGTGTAAGTGCACCCTAATTGGTCTTTTGCTTGTAGACTCATGGAGATAGGCCAAATGTTAGAAAGTATAGATAGATATTGATATTGATTTTTTGATAAAAAGACTACAGGTATATCTGTTAGGGAATTGGTTAAGATAAGAAAATATAAAATTGTATATTCCATGAGTTTCTGGATGACATGCTTTAAAATTGGTTGATAGCTCCCCATTATGCTGATCCATACAGAATGTTTCTAAAAGTTTAAAATAGCCTGGAGTTGTTTTGAAAGCAGGATGTGCTTTCTTGCCTTTGCAGAAAATGTTAGCAAACAGGATTGATAATGTTGTGACTGGCATAGATGGCCCTTTTATTTGCAATGCCATTGAAACTTATATCTGTAATAAGAATGATGGGTTATATTTGCCATAGCTGTTCACTTGCAAATCTCATCATCATCAACCATTGCAAAAAGATGAGAGGGAGGAGTAGATGGTCATGTGGTATAGTGAATGTTAAAGAAAACTATGTTTATAAATGCAAGATATTTTTGAATTCGGTCAATAGTTAATCTTTCCAAATTATGTAGCAGTATATATATATATATATATATATATATATATATACTGAGATTTTTCTTCCATATATCCATAATATATATATATATATATATTATGGTTAATGGAAGAAAAATTCATGTAGTTTTTATTTCAAGTTGTACATTTCTCATGTTCAAGTGATTTAAGATAATTCTAATGCTTTGTGCAGAGTGATCAGAGAGCAGAGTAGGATTACCATTAAGATCAATTAAATTGTGCAACATTGGTGAATAGAAGCACAAGTCAATGAGGGTGGCAAATTATTTGTTATAAAATGTAACTGCATTAATTGTTAGAAAACCCTGTCCACTCATGATGGCTGTGGCAAGTTGGTGAAGCTATTTTGATGTAAATTCAGAGAATTGAAGATTAAAGTCACCCAATAATATAGTGGGGTAAGTTGAAGATCCAATCATTGAATAATAGTAAGTATAAGGCTGTCTATATTTTATGGACTGAATATATACAAATATGACACTGATTGCCATGACATGATGGTAAAGTGTTGTAATTAATAAATAAGAAACAATATAACGAATTTTAAATGTTATGAAGAGACATGTTGTGGCAGCTGATGATGATAAGATGTCTCTGGACCATGCACTGGAGCCTTGGTTATTTAGATATTGCAAAGGGTTAATTTTTGAATCACTGTAGATTTTAGTTTTTTTTTCATGTGTCAAAGCTTCAGCCAAGAAGCGAACCTGCAAACCTGGACAACTGCTTGTAAGTCAGCTGTATTTACTACTCATCCACCAACACTTGACTGTGTATTTCATTTCTAGCAGTTCAAGAACATGTGGCTGTATAATATCCATCCACTGATTTAACAGATATAACTTTGCAATGAAGTGGATTCCTCAAATATTTAGTGAAGTGATTTTAATCATTTAAATTAATAAAAGAGGGTTGTCTATGATATACATTTATGCCATTTAATGTTATATGCTAGTTTTAGTTCTTTTCTAATTAGAATTGTTAACTTTTAGTTAATGCACCAGATGTTGTGTCCTTTTGAACTGTATATTCCTGTAAGTGATTTTCTAACTTTTCTAAAAAAAAAATTATTGGTTTCCATGGATATTTGACCAATATATTCTAATTGATTTTGACATTGATATTTTGAGTATCAATTGTCGTTGTTTTTTTATTTCTTCATTCTTAGGTCAATTTGCTTTTCTTTTACTTAAGCTATTGGTAAAACTAGTAGTAATGTTTCCATTTATTTATAATGATGTTTTTGTTGACAAAATGTTGAAAATTTTCTTTACTTTCCATTTCCAGGATTAATTTGTTGAGAAGATGGGTCTCCATAATCTTAGTTAACTAATGAATTTGAGAAGTTTATTGTCTTATGAATTAAAGGTTAAGTGCAGTTATATAGATAAGCCTGTTTTTAAAAATCATTGAGTTGTTGTATGAGGCCGTTGATTTTGATTATTGGTACTGCTTCTAATATCAGCATTCAATTGTTCATTTTGTGGGTCTAATTGCCTATCAGATATTTTTTATTATTATTTTTTGTTTTGAAGCAGTGGCTGGCAAGATATCCTCATTTACCACATGCATAACATTGTAGTTTCAAGTCATGAATATATAATCAGTGTTGCTTTTTGATATAGAATCTTTGTGGGAATATTGTTAGGATCAATGTTTGGATGAAGGTGCAGCCTGAATTCAAAATTGTTGGTTTCTATTGGCATTGGTATATCCTTTAGGTAGATTTGTTTAAATAGGTTAACTTTTCAAAATGGCTTCATCATTTTTTAGAAGTCATTAAGTGATTGTTCAAAGAAAGCATTTTAGGTACTCCTGTGAAGCAGCATTGATGATTTCTATCAACTGTTAAGCAAATTCACCCAATGTTTTGACCTGTGTTTTTGTGAGCTTTCGAAAAACTGAACTGCCAGGCATCTAGGATTTTGGTACTCAGTGATAGTTTGTATGAAATCCCAGAGACCATGCTTATTAATTGCTTCATATAACAACTGACATGAGAAGTGGTACAAAATATATTCTTGTCTGTAGCAGATATCATAATAGATCTGGGGGGTATTTAAATGACATGTATAAGCCCCCAGGTACTGAATTATTAAACTTTTTATTAGTAACTTTAAGCATCTCACCATTCTAGTTAGCAGGGGAGAAGGCCGATTTTCTCATGTTGTAGTGACATCTAATCTTTTAATACCATCTGCATTTGTCTTTCTAAATCTTGTATTAGTTAGAGAAGAAGCTAAAAAAATGTTAATTTTGTCATTTGCACTTTTTTGTTGTTGATTAGTTGTGATGGATTTGAACTTGGCATAATCGAATCATTAATATTAGTGCCGAATACTGAATCATATGATTGACTGGCCACCATTTCCCTTTGTTTTATCGTTGATCAATTTATTAATTTTAAAACAATAAGTTAATTTCAAAACAAAAATTCATATATATATATATATACTGATTAGTTTTATTTTAAATTGGTTACTATCAAAAATTTTACTTTGGCATTTCAAACTTTAATAATGATTAAATATTTTAAGATAAAATAGTATTTTTTAAGTTACTTGAAGTTCAAGTAGGTCTGCAGTTGCTGCAATAGCAATGATGATGATGATGATAATAATAATAATAATAATAATAATAATAATAATAATAATAATAATAATAATAATAATAATAATAATAATAATAATAATAATAATAATAATAATAATAATAATAATAATAATAATAATAATAATAATAATAATAATAATAATAATAATAATAATAATAATAATAATAATAATAATAATAATAGTATTAGTACTTTTATTCAAAGAGTAAAGTTTATTAAGTCTCAAAAAGTTAAATAAGTTCCATTTGAAAACCTAAGATGTTAGATACAATTTTGATTGATCATATTAGACATATATAATAAAGGTTTATAATCTTGATTGTGATAGGAAAGAAACATGATTTACATTAACTAAAAGAATAATAATTATTATATAACAAGATAAGTGTTAAATTAGGCTTACATAGAATTTTTAAATGTGATGTTGAAAAATGAAAACACATGATAGTATGATTGAAAACATTTGAAAGAAGGTTTGGAGTTGGTATTAGATTGACATATGGTTCATAAAAATTGGACTCATTTGGTGAGATTACTATAGTTTTAATAGTGAAGTTTTATTGTTCATTTCATAAATTTGCATCTTGGGAAAAGAGAAAAACACCAGATTAACATGAATTGCATCCTGGAGAATGAAAATACTATTATGCATGAATTTTATTTTTGTAAAACACAACAATACTAGTCATCATTAAATGCATCCTGGGAATTGCATCTTGGGAAAATGGAAAAACACTTATTAATATGAATTGCATTCTGAAAAAATGAAAAAATACATTGTAATTTTAGCATCCATTGCATCCTGATAAAAAAGAAAATAACAGTTTTGCATAAATTGCATCTTGAGAAAATGGAATAACCCTAGTTTGCATGAATTAGATCATGGAAAAATGAAAAAATATTAGTTGCCAAAAATTGCATCTTGGAGAAAATGGGGAAATACTAGTTAGTATGAATAGGATCTGGAGAAAATGGTAAAACATTAATCAACATGGATTGCATCTTGGGAAAATAAAAAAATCCCAATCAGCATAACTTGTATCTTGGGAAAATGGATAAATACTGTTTCTGCATAGATTGTATCTTGAGAATATGAAGAAATGCCAATCAGCATGAATTACATCTTGTAAAAATGGAAAAACACCAATTATCATGAATTGCATCCATTCCAGTGATGGTATTGAGCAAATAATTTGGGTTGAAACTTGAGAACTTGCAACTGTTATACAGAAAAAAAAGATTTGTTTCAAATTTAAAACATGGTTGCTATTTTTATTTTATTTCTCATGTTCGTCAAAAATAAATGTGATTATTTTTTTAAGTGCACAAGTAAAAAATTTTTAAAAAAAGAATGCTATGTAATCAAGTTTTATTTTAACTTTGATAAGATATAAAATTTACCTTTAATAAAGATGGTATTGAGCAAACTTTTAGGATTTAAAACAAAAGCTCTTGTAATGAACATAGTGACCGGACTAACATTTAGTACTGTGTTGTTATTGTTGTTGTTGTTGTTGTTGTTATTATTATTATTATTATTATTATTATTATTATTATTATTATTATTATTATTATTATTATTATTATTATTATTATTATTATTATTATTATTATTATTATTATTATTATTATTATTATTATTGTTTTGTTTTGTTTTTTTAAACAAAAAAGAAAATTTATTGACTTTGTTTATACATGAACTATATTTTTAACAACAGCTTGAGAAAAACTACTCTGTATTAATGTATCGTGGAGTCTTGAGGTGATGTAAGTTCTGATTCTTCTTCTTCTATTAGGATGACTTTAGACCATGTTTCTTTATACAGCCTGTCTGAAGCTATCATTCTGTCTCTAATGATGATGCTCTTAATCAATGTTTTGAAGGTATCCAGGATATTGGTTGTCGTATTACTGATTACATGTTTGCATCTGGTTAGCCAGACTGCAAAGGAGAGAAAGATTGAGAGTCTGATATTTGAAAAATTTCCATTCTTGATTGAGTGTTGAATTGAAAACAAGTCTACATTTTGTTTTTTTTGGCTTTATCATTGATAAATGTTTTTAGTGAGCTGAGTATCGGACAGTTATGAAAGATGTGTTGGATCGTTTCATCCTCCATTGTACATAATTGACATCGAGAGTTAATTTTGGTAAATCCCCTTTTCCACACTATAAAATGGCTGGTGGGTAATGAACCCAGATTTCATTTTATAATAAAGTCTATATATTTCGGTTCTAAGAACCAATATTTTGCTTTCTTAATCATGATTCTATTGTTGAAGCCAAGAGTGCTTGGTATTGCAGTAGGAGTGTTGATCTTGAGTTTGTACACATCCCAGTATGACTTTTTGCTATCAAGTGTGTTTTGTGTTGTGCTAATGCAGTTGTTGACATGATTCCATATTTGTGTCATCCATATGCTACTTTTAGGTGGTGGAGAGTCCGTGTGTGGAAAAGTTAGTGTTATATTCAGGTAAGCAAATTTCAGGGAGAAGGCACACAGTGATGTTAATGATTTTTGCAGGTATATTGTGGAAACTGAGTGAAGGAAAAGGCTGTTAAGTTCTTTGGGCATTTGTGTTTTTGCAATGCTTATGGCAACAACCTTTCCTTTCCATAGTAATTTAGAACATATTGAGTTGACTGCCTTTTCAAAGGTTTTAGTGGGTTTAATAATTGGCAGATAATAGTTTAGTTAGAGAACACTAACATATTGAGCAATGTAGCTTTGCCTGGAAGTGACAGTGAGATCCCAGAAAGTGATTTCACTATTTTCTTGGTTTTGTTCAAGGATTGTGTTTTGGATTTCTTTGGTCATGGCGAATTTAGTTTTGGCTATAGGAAAACCTTAGAAATGTTGAGGTTTTGATGTGAATATTGATTGAATTATAGTTCCAGATTTAATTTTCCATATTGATGATTTACTGTTGTTGATTTGAAGGTTTAACTTTTTTGTATGTTTATTGATGATTTTCAGTAGTGTTTGCAAATGTGATTTATCAGGAAGGAAGATAGTGACATCATCAACATATGAGATGTGATTAATTTGTTGTTTTAATGCTGGCACATATATTCCAGGCATGTTGTGTTCAATATCCTTTAGCATTGGATTTATATATGTTATGAAACAGAGTGTAGCCAGAGGCGAGCCCTGGGGGATTGAAAGATGTGGTCTGAACCCAGTAGACAACTTTCCATCTAGAGAGGTAAATATTGATCTATTTAAAACAAGTTGGCAATTATTCTGATATACACTTGAGGCACTTGGTACTCTTGCAGTAGCTGAAAGAGGACTGAAGGGATTACTGTGTCAAACACTGAGAAGAAATCTAATTGGATAGCTAGGGGCCTTGACTTTCTGCTTTGTCTAACATGTTCAATTATCAGGAGGAAGCATTGCATGGCTTCGATGGTTGATGAGCCTTTGCATACATATTGATGTGTTAATATGTGTGTGTAAAGCTGGTCTTGTATTTGATCCTTGACTATGGATTCGATTGCTTTTATAAGCAGAGGTATCATTGAAATGGGATGTAGGATAGTAAGACAGGATGGGTTTGCTTGTTTTTTTTTTAATGGGACCAATGCTACTGGGTACAAATCTGGAATATTTTGGAAGTCGCCAGCAAGCATGTCAATCATCATCCTCAGTATTCGTATGGTAAAGTGGCTGAGGTGGAGAAGTACAAATTTGGGTATACCATGGAGTCTGGGATGTGTGCTTTTCAGGTATGCAAGTAGCTTGTGGAGTATTTGATTTTCTGTAATGTTGTGATTGGAAAAGTTGCCTGTATCTTTCCAGATGTTACCTGTTTTAAAGTTATGATTTTGTAATTTTTGTTTAAAGTGATTATGAATTTTGGAGAGCATTGCTGGACCACTGTAACAGTTTTGATCTACAGAGATCATCAGTGGTGTAGGCCACCTCGTTGCTTCCAGTGCCCATTTGATATAACTGCAAGTCCAATTGTGCTTGTTTGCTAGAAAAATCTTGGATCTTTTTGTGGCTATATATTGAGCAAGTATCTTTTGAGTGTTGTAATGGATTTTGAGATCCAAGATGTCTTGTATATTGGTATTTGTGGGGGAGAGTATACTCAACCTGTGATTGATGGTGTTCAATTTATTTAATAGCTGATTAGGTCCTTTAGTCTTCTTGGTATGATGGTCAATGAGTGAGCTCAATATTCATACAAATGTTGACCATGCTTGAAGAGGTGGAAGTGTGAGAATTTTGATTTTATTTAAAAGGATGTAAGCCTCAGAGAAAATCCATTCTGGAGTTGCTACTTTATTTAAGAGTCTTGTGGTGCTATTATGATTTGATTGTGTTATGGTAGAGGAGTCTAAATGTAGTGAGATTAACATGGCCTGGTGGTCAGAGAAAGGTACTAGTTGAAGTTTTGCATTTAGATTAAAGTGGAGTTCAGATGAGTAGTAGATCAGATCTATCAGGGATTTTTTATGTTTTGTATAGAGGAGAAAGAGTCAGGTGGAAAGCAACCCTCCCCACAAAGCAAGACTCTGCTAAAGAGATGAAGGTGTTTCATTGTAAATTGGTGATGCAACATATTAAAATCACCAAAGCAAATGGTTGGTGAGGTATAAGACGAAAGTATAGAATTGATTTTGGTTATTACTGAGTGTATTAAGTCATTATCTTTCCTGAGATAGAGATAGATGATGTTAATTGTGTTATTGGCAATATGTATATTGATTATTAGTAGCTCTTTGCTGAGATACAGAATTCTAAGTTTTTGATAAGACAAATTTTTGTTGATTAATATAGAAACTCCAGATGAGGCTGTAGTTGAGGGCAGATATTGAAAGAGGCCATATTGTTGCATGATTTGTTTAATTCAGTAATCAGATTGCAAGTGTAATTTTGTCTCGGATAGACATACTATGTGGAGGTTTGTTTTTCCGAGCCATCTTCTTATTGCATGGACATGCTCAAGAGAGTTGATCCCTTTTACATTAATTCCCCCTATTTTTAGTTGCATATTTGAGTGATAAATGATGTGATATGAGTTGAGGTTATTCATCCATAAAAAGCTTATCCTTTAGGATAGGTTGTTCATTCGGATCTTGAGTTTCTTGAGGAAAGCTATCAAAGGCCAGAGACTTTGTATTTGACTGTATTTGGTTTGGTGCACTAGTTGTCTTGCTTTGATTTGAGGTAGTGGTTTTTGAAACTGGAATTTTGTGAATAATGTATCCTCCAGTGTTCTTTGTTCTGGGTTGATTTGAGTTTCAGTTGGTTTGGATATTTTTTCTTCTTTCTTTCTCTGAATGGATGCTTTGTTTGTGGTATGTTGAGAGTAATTTGATTCGTAATCTGATTCAACAGTTAAATTATTTAATTCATCTGATTGTGATCCCGAAGAGTCTTGAGTTTTCCTTTTATTGTTTGGAATTTGAAATTATACTTGTGTTGTATGCACAGAGTGTGTTTGTTTAGAGTCCTGTTGTTTATTTATTATGTGTTGTGATTGCTGTGTTTCCATCCCTGATGTTCTAACAGTGGTTTTGGAGAGTTGGTTTAGCATGAGTGGTGAAGTTTGTTGAAGGGTGTTACACACCTTTTTGGAAGCTTCTGTGGATTCAGCAGTAATATATTGTTCTGTTATTATTATTATTATTATTATTATTATTATTATTATTATTATTATTATTATTATTATTATTATTATTATTATTATTATTATTATTATTATTATTATTATTATTATTATTATTATTATTATTATTATTATTATTATTATTATTATTATTATTATTATTATTATTATTATTATTATTATTATTATTGTTGTTGTTCTTGTTTCAAAGCAAACTTTATTTGTACTTAAGATCAAGAAACAAATGTTACAATTATTACTACAAGTACAGTCCTCCAATTAATTCAATTGTTCATTATTGGATTAGAATGGGATGGTACTTGAATGTGATGAGTCCCGTGTGAGATTCAATCTCAATTGTTTGGAATGATAGTGTTCCACAATATGATTATATCCTCATTCAATTAAAATAGTGTGACTCTGGGTGCCATTTGTTTTTGTCTCAATAAAATATTTGACAATGTAAAGTGTAATTCTCTAATAGATAAATTGAGAAAGCCAGTAACAAAAATAAATATTGTAATATAACAAAGCAACATTCATCCAACAGAGAAGGCATTGTATTGTTATGAATATAAAAGAAGAAAGCATTTTATTTAAAAAACAATGGATTATTCACAGAAATGTTTTATTTTATTTAAAAAACAATTAATTATTCACAGAAATGTTTTACCATATATATTATTCAAGGTTTTTCTGTATGATTTTTAATAGGCCATAATCAAATGATGATTGTTGTTTTATGCAGATGATTACAAAGTTTTCAAACAGATACATACCTATGAAGATTTTGATAATATGTAGATAGATATTATTTTTTACAGAACATATTTGGGGGTGATTATTAGAATCTATCATGAATTCCATGGGTAATATTTTTTTAATAAAAAAAATATATTTTTAGACTTCTCTGCACATTTATTTTCTTTTGTTCTTTTATCAGCATACAATATAATAATCTTGTATACCCTTTCTTAAATTTAAGTTACATCTTTTTTTCCCAACATAATATTGCCATCTTTAATTAGTTTCTAAAAAAGTTTTAATGATTGTAATCTTGTACTTTGGAATTTTTCTTTTTATTTGTTTGGATTAGTAATCTGAGTGTCTTTTATTCTTTCCAATTTTAATTTTTATTTTTAATTACATATGAATGAAAAATGTAACTTTCATTGTATATTTAAAAAAAAATTACACAAACTAAAAAAAAAATTTAAGACTTATTGGTCATGGTGCTTGGTCCACCTTAGCATTTCTCATGAACCTGGTCTTATAAGACTCACGGCATTTAAGGACCGTCTTATGTCACCTACTGCATATGTAAGGACTCAGAAATATGCTTTTTTCCCTCTTTAGTATCCGCCTACCCAGTTAATGCTGTGAATTAAAATCTGCATCAGCCCAATTTGTATATTTCTTTCTGTAAATTATATTAAAAAATATTTTTATATTTGTACAATCAGGATTTAAAGTGTATCTCAAGTAGTGGTTTGTTCATAACCTCATGTTGGGAAGCCATTGGAATGTTTTAAAAAAATAATTCTTATTTGGAAAAAAAGTAAGTTTTGGTGATTTTTTCTGGATTCACACATGGAAATTTATGAAACTTTGAACTAGCTTTTGGAGGATTTATTGCAGATCACATGACTTAGTGTCTGACTTTATTTAAAAGTTATCATTGAGAAAATGTTTGTTTGCAAAGAAATTTCCATGATTAATTTTTTCCACAAACAAAAATTATTTTCATTTGTTTAATTGTACTTAATATCTATGTATATTCAATTCTTACTTGGGAAAAATTGCATTTTGAGGAATTTTCTGGCTTCAAACACAGAGACTTATGAAACTTTGATGTCATTCTTCTAGGGTTTACTGTGGGTCCATGAGTTGGTAGTCATCATTTTAATAAATTTTGTTAATGAAAAAATGTTTGTGTTCTGAGATATTTCTGTGATTAATTATATTTGTCAATAAAAACCCATTTTCATTTGTTGAATTGTACTTAATATCTATTTATATTTGATTCTTACTTGGAAAAAGGCCATGGTCTAATCTTTATTCATAAAGGTTAATCTAATAATACTCTCTGCACTATTAATCAAAAATAGTAAATAATGTTATGAAACAATGATCAATTTATTCCCATAGAAATGTAGCAGAACAAAGAGCTATGAACAAAAATTTCTGTAAATATAGATCTATTTGTTTAGAATACATTAGTAAGAAAAACTTGTTGCAGCTATTTTTATGTAAAATATGATTTTTGAAAAAAACAAATATGCAAATGCAATAAACTAATCAATTAGGAAATATTTATCATCTGTTCTATGTTAAGTGTAAGCTTAAAAAATGTAGAAAACATTTTACTAAAAATATTTAACTATCACCATATTCAGAAAATATAATAAATTACAATAACTATCTGAGAACACTTGATTTCTAACTACAAACCTAGAAAGGGATAATATAGTACTGAATGAGGAAGACTGAAAGAAATATGTTAACATAAAAATTTACTCATGTTTGGAATTGATAGATTAAACAAAAGTATTGCTAAGGTGTAGCTATTGAATTTAATATAATATCTCTCAGCATTTATACATATAATAAAAACTTTTATATTTTTATATAACATGAATTATTGAAATTTACGTCAATCTAAAAATCTAAATCACTGTGTAATTTAATTTTAAATAAATACTGTTTGACTGTAATTCTTAACATCATAAATTATGTTGGAATCAGTAATAAGACTGTTAGTAATCCGTAGATGTAGCGCAAAATAGTGAATACTAATTAAATTATAATTGCTTAATATTTTCATATGAAGGATAAGCAACTAAGACACATGTCCAAGCATTAATTACCTGTTTAATCGTGCATGCTTGTGTTTTATATGGTTTTCATTATATTTTGATATTAGTGTTTGGTCATATTCTATTATTATTAAACATATATAATGACCTCGTTCTTCTTCTTTTATTATTATTATTATTATTATTATTATTATTATTATTATTATTATTATTATTATTATTATTATTATTATTATTATTATTATTATTATTATTATTATTATTATTATTATTATTATTATTATTATTATTATTATTATTATTATTATTATTATTATTATTATTATTATTATTATTATTATTATTATTATTATTATTATTATTATTATTATTATTATTATTATTATTACTACTACTACTACTACTATTACTACTTCTACTAGTACTAAGGCTATAGCTGCTGCTCCTCCTGCTGCTTCTTCTACTGCTACTGCTACTACTACTGCTGCTACTACTAAAACCACTACCACTACCACCACCACCACCACTACCACTACTACTACTACTACTACTACTACTACTACTACTACTACTACTACTACTACTACTACTACTACTACTACTACTACTACTACTACTACTACTACTACTACTACTACTACTACTACTACTACTACTACTACTACTACTACTACTACTACTACTACTACTACTACTACTACTACTACTACTACTACTACTACACATAAATATAATTACATTGAATCTGAGTCCTTATCATTTTTTGTTCTAATAATCTTTTATATTTTATCTGGAATCATATATGTATTATATGTAAATGAGATTGCAGCCGAATCCCAGTTTAGGATTACAGGAAATAAGATTTTAGAAAGTTAAAGCAAAAATAACATCAATCATTTTAGATACTAAAAGAGGATTCCCTCTCTACAATTTCTAAATTTTATGGAAAATAAAATAATCCTAGGCCATTATATAAAGATTGTAAGCTGATTCACAGATTAGTCCTCTACTAATTTGAAAAATGATCACCACATTGTAGATTTTTCTGTGAAGGTTCAATAGAAATATAACTGTGATCATTTAATTATGATTCCGGCTGCTACATATTTTGGTAACCAGCATAGAGTAGGCTAAACACCATTAACTATTTATATTTCTCTATATTTTGCTTGGTTAACTTTTCATCACTTTACATATGGGACACATTATTGTAATAGATGTATATGTTATATGGACATTTTTCTAAATTATTATTAATTCGGATTTTGATTATATTCGCTACTTTATTTTTTCCAGTTACGAATGTTGTGCAAGAGAAGTAGGCTGATGAAACCATCTTTTATGATGTCTCTATAATTTACTTAGTCAACCTTTTATTCCTTTATATACATACACACATTCATATGTGTGGCAATCAATTTTGTGTCGTCAGTTATCCTAAAAATTCTATAGTTTAAAAACACTATACCTTATATTGTCCAATCGCATTTTTCTTTCTGTCTAAAACATGATCTTCTTTTTCGATAAAAGGAAAAACCATTCTCGTACTAAGAATAGGTAACTGGAATATATATATATAATTTTAATTTAAAAATAGGTAACTGGAATATATATATATAATTTTAATTTAAAAATAACATTTTTTTACAATTGCTAACAGTTAAAAGTTAGATGAAAATGTTTAACTTAATATATTTATATTTTTAATTAAAACTTTATAATATGAAATGGTTTCTTACTGCAATAGGAATATACAATGAAGAATCTAATTCATCTGAGAGATTTGTCAGTTTTAAATCTTTAGATCTGATTAACCAAGAAGTTGATGATAAATTATATTCCAATAACATTTTTCTAAAATCATTGTACATATATATTAATTTTAATATTTCCAATGATAAATGATATTATAATACTATTTTTGGAAGATCCCATGTAGTAAATAAAATAGATAAATAGCTGATATTTCAGTATAATAACAAATATTTTCCTCAGAGCTTGTGTGTAAGATTTAAAATCATTATTTCTTCTTTTTATTATTTTCTACTCATACACAAATTCTATTTGTTGAAAAATGGTAGCTAATATTTTCTCCTCCAATAGCTTTTGCCAATTTTTTTTTCAATTTACACTTATAATTTATGCTCTTGGGCCTATGAAACATCTCTATAGCTTTCCTTAGCAATCTTTGTTTATATTGTTCTTTTTTTTTTTTTTTTTAAGAATATGTGTTTTTATTAAAATTGATCTCATGGTTAGTTAATTTCATGTGAGAATAAATAACTGCAGAATTGTATTTTTCTCTATCAAAATGTGTTATTCCTTCCTTTATTTATTCTATAAGTAGTCTGTGCAATGCATGAATGTGAACAACTTTCCATGGAATTTCATGTACACCATAACACTCTAAAGAAATTTTATCTTCAAAGCATGAAGATATTTTATTAACGTTTTTTTTTAAATAGTATATAGACTATATGGATATTATTTTTTGAAAATGTTAGTAATTTTGTCAGTTACTCTTTTAATATAGGCAGAACTGTTTTAGTATCTGAAATATCATATTTGCTTATTATATCAAAAAGATCATTAATAACTATGTGATCAAAATTATTATCAAGAAGCATTTATTTAAAGCAGAAATTTTCTGATGAATATGGCTATTATTAGAATATCTTTCACTTCTATTTAACAATGGTTATGCCACTAAAAATAATTGTGCTAGATAATAGTCAAAAGAAAAATGTCGATACCTTCCTGTATGTGTTATTTTCTATAGAGAATGTCGTATCTCCCTGTGTGTTTACTCTCTATATATACTATGGATAGGAACTCATCCTTCTTTTATTTAAAACATCCAATAATTGAAGTTGATTATTATTTTCTTTCTATTTCCATACTAAATGTAAATGTTACTGTGAAAAAAGTTTAAGAAAAAAAAAAGTTATCAAGATCATGCCTACCATTATGCCAAATAACAAAAGTATCAACAACATATCTCAGTCATACAGATGGTTATTTAAATACTGAAATATTTTTTTAAAGTTTTCCATAAAAATAGGAGCCAATGCTGAAGACATCGGTGAACTCATAGCTGCCCTAATGTTTATATAAACATCGACCATCAAAAATAAAAATGTATTTAATAAGCTATGTTAAATCAAACCATCTAGATGCAAAACAGATAATTGAATTTTTTTCCTTCAAAACTTCCAAAAGCTCATTTACAGTTACATTAGTAAATTGTGAAATAATATCAAAACTTACCAAAACATCATTCTTCCTTAATTTAATATCTCGGGTAAGCTTAAGGAAATGATTCCCATCCTTAACATAAGATGGCATTTCTATTAAATATGGCTTTAAAAAAGAATCTAGTAACGAGCTAGGGTCTGTGTTAGAAAACCTGGTGTGCTTAGATTCGGTCTCAATGGAATATCTGTTTTATGGATTTTTGATAAATTATGTAACTATGGATAAAAATATTTTTCTCTAAATGTAAACTCTCTATATTTTTTTATAAATGTTATTATTATTTATTGAATTACATATTGTTTTTAATTATATATATATATATATAGTATTATTTGTAATAATCATTAGAATTCAAAAGTACTGTAGATTATCGTTATTTGCTAACAGGATAGTAATCGATTTATCATTTTTAATGTAAATAATGCTATTCTTTTATCAAGAGATAAATTACTTTTAAGCCATTTTATCTTATTTAGAATATTGTGTATTTTTGCTCTCATTATGTCTGCTTTTCTGTAAGATATTATCCTCAAATGGTAATTTTGATTATCTAATACTGAATTGAATGTTCTTAATAAAGTTTTTTATTTCATAGTCAAAATTACCGTTTAAGAATATTATTTGTAATGTGAAAAGTTCGTTATAGAAAATATATTGCGAAGGGGGAAGGGACATAAAGAGGGCAAAAATATACTTTATTCAAAATAAGGCAAACCGCCTAAAAAAATTTACTCGTTGATGAAAATAAAGCTTTATTTACATTCAAAATGATGAATCGATTACTATCCTGACAACAGATTTTGGTAATACTAAAATAATTTTGAATTCTAGTGATTATTACAATATATATATATATATAATTTATTAAATGGTAAATAGTGATTATTACAATATATATATATATATAATTTATTAAATGGTAAATAGAAGCCATAAGACATATCTTGAAAAAAAAAAAAAACGAAGATATTAATTTATGCTATAATCACCTAGACAAAATCTTCCTTTTATTCAAAGTTATATCTTTGCCAAAACTCCACAAACAAGATATTATATTGTGGCCGATTGTAAGCACAGATACTAACTCGTCTTCTAGTTTTATTTTTACAGCCACGTTTAACAGAATGTCATTTTATGTTAAGAATAAGAATCATTCTTTTGAGCTTATCCGAATATTACATTAACTAAGAATAATATTTTGATAAGTCTTGATATTGTTTTTGCTTTTAATTAGTGTACCCATAAATGAGACAATGGAAGCTTTAAAAAATATTCAATTGCCTGTTTTTGTTGTAGGTTTGATTAAACAATGCTTATCGAATATTTTTTTTTTTTTTGATTTTGATGGTTAAATGTATAAAGAAGCATCATGTTTAGCTAAGAGATCAGGAATCTCTCCAGTATTGGATTATAGTTTTATGAAGAATTTAGAAAAAGAAAATTTGATTTCAGCAATTAAAAAAAATATGTACTGCAAGTATATTGATGAATCTTTTGATATTTGGTCTCATAGTAGGCATGCTCTTGATGACTTTTTTAATTTCTTAAACTATTTTAACAACAATATAAAATGTATTATATAAATAGAAATAATAACCAACTTTTGTTCTTGAATGTTTTAATTAAACGAGAGAATTCCATGCAATACATAGAAAGCAAACAAACAGAAAAAGTTATTTACATTTTACTTCTTATTATCATCCAGAACAATTGTTTTCAGTTGCTTAAATATTGTTATATAGAACTAATAGACTTTTTGAAGACAGTCATGTTCACCGGGGTATTTTCGCTACTAAAAATGCTTCTTGATAATGATTTTGATCACATGATTTTTAATTAGGTATTTTTCATGAAATAAAATTAAAAAAATGATATTTCAGATATTGAGACATTTCTGCTGTATATTAAAGAAATAACTGACAAAATTAGAAATGTTTCCAAAAGGAATAATATTCGTACAGTTCCACTACTTAAAAAAAGTTAAAATATTTTCATACTCTAAAGATAAAATTCTTTTAGAATATCATACTGTATATGAAAATCCATGTGAGGCTTATTCACATTCATACATTTAACTGATCAATCATAGAATAAATATAAGGAAGGCAGAACATGTTTTGGTACTTAGAGACAAATCTAATGCATCAACCATTTATTCAAACATATAATTAACTAAACATGAGATCAATTTTAATAAAACATATTCTGGCATAAATGGAACAATATGAGTAGAGACTCCTAAAGGTAGCCATATAGATTTTTAAAAGGCCTAAGACTATAAATGAGAAGTGTGAATTGAAGAAAATAAACAGTATTTGGAAAAAGCTTTTGGAGGATAAAATATTTGCTAAAACTTTTCAGTCAATAGAATTTCAATATGAGATGGAAATAATAAAATAAAAATAACGATTTTAATTCTCACACATGTTTTTGTGATTTGAGAATGAAGCTCTGAGGAAAGTACCAATTGTACTAAAACATCAGCTATTTAACTATTTTATTTATTACATGGAATCCCTGAAAATAATATTGTAAAATCCTACATACACCCCACACACATATATATATATATATATATATATATATATATATATATATATATATATATATATATATATATATATATATATATATATATATATATATATATAGTATTAATCTATTTAAAAAAGGCAAGATTATTGATGCAATGTACTTACGGTGTTCATATGTATAATAATCTTTGTAGTAAGTATATTTCATCTTTTTTAATTAAGTCTGATATAAAACAATCATTTTATAGTCTAGAAGTTACATTCACACTTGGACATAACCTTTAGTGATGTTTTTTTTTTTAAATTATATAATTATTTTAGCAATTGTTTCTTCAGTTATAATACTTATAGAGAAATTCACCAGATGGTCAATTGGCTGAAAGATGTTTCGCTGTCATTTGAAATATAAGTGGGTTAAAGCTTGTATAACATATTTCAATAAAAATCCTACAAAGTTGCTTTTGAAAAGATTAAGATGAATTGAAAAGAATCATTATCTTTTTTCAATCAAGATAACAATAATTTACTTTTAATTACTGTGTTTTTTTAATTACATCCTATAAAAAGATTAGAAAAAAGATTATGAAAATTTTACAGTTTGTCAGTTGTAGAGTTACTACAAAGATATAATTGAAGGCAAGATAGTGCAAGTCAGCTGCTGGTAGTGCTGCAATGGTAGAGTGTGGCTTCATATGGAAATAAAGGCCCAACTTTTATCTGGTTCATATGTGTATTAGACAGCATAGAGACTGAATGGTGCTTACTAAATATCAACAGTTGCCTCAATTATATCTTTTCCAAAGATGACAATAAGCCAGTGATTACCAAGAGATAACAATTCTATATATGCAATTTTATCAATATGTGAAAAATTACAAACAAAGGTACTACATTGTGTATATAAAGCACAGCTAACAACTGGTTTTAAAGACAAACAATTTTTGACTAAATTATTTAACTAAAACTAGAAGAATGGGAGAACATAATAAATGCCCATTTCCAGTTTTATTTATTAAAAATAGAACTCAGAAACTATCTTTAATGAAAATGATAATTGCCAAAATCTCTACTTTAAAAGTAAAAAAAAAAAAATCTAAAAACAAAGTATTGATTTATGAATAATTTATTTTAAATTCTTATTGTAAATCAAGAAACAAAAACAAAAGTTTTTTTTTTGTAAGAAAAGCACTTTCCAAACTGAATCTCATGATATTTTTTTAAAAGAAAAACTTTTTTTACCATTAGAAATAAATTAATTAATATCTCTCATTCATACTATATATATATATATATATATATATAGTATGAATGAGAGATATTAATTATATATATATATATATATATATATATATATATATATATAACAAAACTTAAATATATTCCAAACAACAGTAAACAATTTTAATACAATATAAATAAAAACTCAATAAAAACTCATAAAGAAATATTTTCGATTATATTCATAATCATTTTCAACTCAACTTTCAAAATGGAATCTTCTATTACCAACCGGAAACACATGTCGACATGTGTTTCCAGTTGGTAATAGAAGATTCCATTTTGAAAGTTGAGTTGAAAATGATTATGAATATAATCAAAAATATTTCTTTATGAGTTTTTATTGAGTTTTTATTTATATTGTATTATAAATTGTTTACCGTTGTTTGGAATATATTTAAGTTTTGTTATTGTATTATTGATATTAGTGGACATTTATTTTGTTATATATATATACACAAATGTGATTTTTATATATATTTTGACATTAAATTAATTATGTCTTATAAAAATATTTTATAGGAATAAGTTATTTATTAATTAATGGAATATCATTTAGTATTTAAATGCTTGTGTGTGCTCACATATGAATGGGTACCCAAACTTATATTAAATTGATCATTATTTAAGTATCATTAGAAATGAATAGAATGTTTTATACACCATTTTTGTGCTTATTTATATAGATAGATGCCATGTAAATATCTAAATATCTCTGTAAATTGTTAAATTAATTATATATTATAAAAATGAATTTCATTTATATGTTTATGACAATTCAAATATGTTTATTTTATATTATACTGGCACATCTGTGTGTGAGTATATAGGTGTTTTATTTATTGTGGTATTTGTAAATCACAATTTGATAGCTTATTTCGTTTTGTATCATTCAAAATCAGAATGCCAAATTTCTGCTTATAGCATACTCAGCAAACCTTAATTTAATAAATTTATATTTTGTTGTTTAAATTATTTCCAAGAATTTACTTAATCCTGAAAGATTATAAATTATTATATGTTGTAGTATGTCTCTTGCTTATAGTAGTAGTTTTCAAGCTTTAGCTCCCCATAATGGATTCATGCATAACTGTCTGTTATATAAAAGTGGTTTGTATTTAGGATTATGGACATCTAGTTGATGATGATTTCATTACTTTTCTAATTCTGGATGGTGGAAAAGGATATCCTTTAAATTACATGCACTGCATTTTATTTTAATTATTTATTTAGAAATTAAGTTTATAGTTGGACAAAATGTTAATGGTGCTAAGTGGCCAGAGCATTGATAGTGATTAGCATGTTTTAGTATTCCATCATTATTTTTTAATTTGTATATTCGAATGGATTGGCACCTTACTTTTTGCATCCAACATTATTAAGTAATCTGCCTCAAGCTAGCAAGGGCTAAATAATTAGTCTGGTCTATAGTAAATCCATGTCAAATCCAGTCACAAGATTGACTGATGATTTAGTTTTATTGTTGATCATTCATGATGATGAATGAATATTATTTTTGTGTAATGCTGGTGAATTTATAGGGTCTTGCTGATCTCTCAGGTTTATTGCTCATATTTATTCATATTATTTATAAATTTAAATTAGTTCATTAACTGGGATTGATGATTATGATGTTCCATATCCACAGGTTTACCCCCAATTGCTCCATACTATTATAATACATTAACATTAGCTTCTCTCTGTTATTTTGTGATGTAATGAAAGTTAATAATTTGCTTTTAAAAATGGTTGTGTGTGCAAAATATATTTTTATCATAACAAATTCTTTATATTTAAACTAATATTCTTAAAATAAGATTGTATAGCAAATGAGTATCTAAAAATATCACTAATAAAATCTAAACAGTTTTTCTGGTTTTCCTAAAAGCAATTCAACTTTGCACCATTTTTTGATTGTGGTTTTATATTACTTTAATATTGAGAGATAATACTCATACAGAACATTACAAGATAAATCTGCTCCAGATAATAAAAAGCATGAAATGCATCTTGGGGTCATTTGTTATTTATTATATCTTTATTTATATGAAGAATAAAAAAGAAAGAGGAAGTGTGGAAATTATTAAAATAGTATTTTATAAGTTAGTTGTCAGTATATATTGGTCATAAATAAACATTTTTATTAGTATAAGTTTGAGAAATTAAGAGAATTGTTTCGATTTAATAACCAATTAAAACCTATGAAATTATAATCTCGAATTTAAGTTCTTTTTCTGAAAAATAATTTATGGAATAAAAATGTTTGCAAATATTGCCATAACCAGTTTCATGATTTGGACACTTATTTTACATTAATTTTTTAAAAACATCATAGGTGGCACTTAAGATGGTTTCTACTTCATTATTATAAAGTAAAATAAATAATATTGCATTTTGACAGGACAATATGTACTATGAAATATGATATTCATATTAATGTACAAAGAAAAGGGAAAAAAATAGTACACACAGGTTTTCAAATTATATATTTTAAATAATCTATATTACCTGTAAGCAAAAGCAATCAATCCTATTACCATTATAAAAGCAAATAAAATACTTCCTGCAATAGTCATAGGTCGAGGTTTAACTACAAAATTTCATAACAAATAAATAAATTCTTATATTTATAGTTATCTGATTATCTATCTATTTATCTGGTTTTCTACCTCTCTATTTATATATGCATCCAACCATTATTTAAACTGTCTAGTCATCCAACCATTCATTATCTATCTTTTTATCTAACTATCTATTTATCTAGCTATATACATATCTATCTTCCTATCTCTCTATCTATATGTTTATCTATTTACCTATTTATTTATCTGGTTTACTACCTATCAATTTATTTATGCATTCAACCATCAATTTAACTATGTAGCCACTTACTCATCTATTATGTAAATTATTTATCTATCTCACTACCTCCCTACATTCATAACTATCGATCTACCTGAATCTATATGTTTAGCTATCTATCTATGTATTTAACTATCTATCTATATCATAATGGAAAATCACCCACTAACAAATGATAATTGATCAAATGAAATAATAAATATGAAATACGCTCAAATTAATTCAGTCTAGGAGAATATTATCATAAATGGGTGAAAGCATACAGGGTAGATTGACTAAACAATTTTTTGTTAAACATCACAGATAATAATCAGACTGGAATTCCATTAAGTTCAAGTCTTTATGTAGATCCATTTCCTGATTATTATCTTCTCCACATTTGTAATATTATTCTGATTTAATTTACAGTAGTATATTTGTAATTCGGATGAAAAATTTAAGAAACAAAATTATTAACTACAATAATAATTTTATTTAACACAGTGGAATAAAATAATATAACTGTTTTATATTTGCATATTATGAATATGAAGCAAACGGCCTCGAAAGCGCTTAGCGTTTAATATTTTTTGCACTCTCTATAGCTTCTCTTTCAAGCGCTTCGCATGCTCTTTAATTTTATATATTGACATAATAAAATAAAGGACACATACTATTTTGAAATATTATTATTCAAGAAAAGTCATTGTAAAAATCTTATCCCGTTTACTTTTTTTTTTTTAATTTTCTACTGAGCTCAACATTTTATAAACAGTAAAACTACTATAAAATTGAGATCTCTGATCATTACAGTCATAACTCATATTGAAATTTATAAATTTTATACATGATTATTTTTCTGAAAACTATTTTTTTATTATTGTAAAGTATAAATCCTTCTCTTCTTGGATAATTCTTTTTATAACACTTAGTTAACTGGTGAATTCTTTATATTATTAATTAGCCAGATTGTGTTATAGCATACACAAGAGGTTGGAGTGTTGAAATGTATACTGTGGTTTTATTCTGTGTTAAGGCATTATTATAAGTTTTATCCCATTATTTTTATTAAATATGCAGATGTGAGAATCAAAATCATTTTCTTGGCTTGGATTTTTATAAATAGTGCATAGAAGAACTTAATGAATTCTCTTCAAGTTTAAAAACCAGATGATGTTGTGTTTTTTCCTTCATTCTCAAGCATCTCTTAAATTTCTATGATAACTTAATATTTTAAAAATAGTCAATTTTATTTTCAATTATTATTTTTT
Organism: Epiperipatus broadwayi; assembly: GCA_028023455.1. Taxonomy (NCBI): domain Eukaryota; kingdom Metazoa; phylum Onychophora; class Udeonychophora; order Euonychophora; family Peripatidae; genus Epiperipatus; species Epiperipatus broadwayi. The sequence continues at coordinate 1,987,777 of JAQFVV010000123.1, forward strand.
CTAACTTGTCAATACATTAATGATATATTTTAAATAAAAAAATAATATGTACGTTTTAAAATGTATAATTTTTGTATTTATTTTTTTTAAACTATGCATATAAGCTACTATTCACGAAGGTTACCATTTATAAATATATATTTGACAATCTATCTATTTATCTGGGTTTCTGTCTATTAATTTATGGATTCAATCATCCATTTAAGTATCTAGATACCCACTCATCCAGTATATATCTATTTATCTGTCAGTCTATCAATTTACCTATATACTTATCTATCTACTTATCTGGTTCCAATTTACTTGTGTTTTATATGCTTATCTGTCCATTTATCCATGCATGTCTTCTTTTATCTGTATATCCACCCATTCATTCTTCTCTTTATCTATCCAACAATTTATCATATTTGTTTTATTCATCCATTAATATATCCATTTATCTATCTCTGTATTTATTTATCTATTTATTCATCAGTCTATTTAAACATCAATTTATTTAAATATTCATCAATCTGCCTATCTATCTAATTCTTATTCATCTATCAATTACTCCAACTATCTAATTCCGTATCTAATGATTATGTAGATAGATAGGTAGGTAGACAAATAAATAGGTAATGCATGGATGGGTGGGTGTCTAGATACTTTAATGGATAGTTGAATGTATTAGTAAATGGGTAGATAAATATCAGATAGATAGATAGATAGATGGATGGATAGATAGATAGATATATAGATAGATAGATAGATAGATAGATAGATAGATAGATAGATAGATAGATAGATAGATAGATAGATAGATAGATAGATAGATAGATAGATAGATAGATGTATAGATAGATAGATAGATAGATAGATAGATGGATAGATAGTTAGATAGATAGATAGATAGATAGATAGATATGTAAATAGATAGATAGATAGATAGATAGATAGATAGATAGATAGATAGATAGATAGATAGATAGATAGATAGATAGATAGATAGATAGATAGATAGATAGATAGATAGATAGATAGATAGATAGATAGATAGATAGATAGATAGATAGATAGATAGATAGATAGATAGATAGATAGATAGATAGATAAAAATAGACAGATAGATATATGTAGGTAAATATTATATAGTTAGGTTGTTGAATAAATAAATAGACAATGAATGGGGATAATAAATTGACAGGTAGAAAACTGAATAAATGATGGATAAATAGAAAACATAATGAGAGAGAGGTAGATAGATTAATAAACAAATACAGAGATGTGTAAAAGATAAATAGATAGATATGTAGGTGGGTAGATAGATAGACAATAAATAGATAGATGAATAGAAAAATACAGAGCAGATGAATAGGTAAAAATAGATGGATAGGTAGAAACATATATAGATAAATAGATTCATAGATTAAAAGATAGAATCAGATAGAAATAAATAAATAGGTATGTAGCAGGATAGGTAGATAAGATGATAGGTAGAGAAATGAGTATAAAGATAGATTGATAAGATAGGTAAATAGGAGATAAATAGCTAATAGTTGAATGGATGAATGAGTGATTATATAATTAAATAGATATATAGTTTTATTTTTTTCCTGTTTGAAATTTTATTTACCTCTTTAATATAAAGAGTTTAATGAAAATATTTTATTTTTAACTGGTATCATAGAGGTCAAAACTACATCCCTGTGAATGTCAAGGATGACCCCAGTGATTTTTTTTGCTTTTTTTTTTTGTGTTTAGCAGTGGTACATAACTTTGCATGCTTTGAAGTAATAAAAAAAAATCAAACTATGTTTTTTATAGTTTTATTTATTAAGCTTATGTTTGTTAGTACTTGCTATTAATTTGTTTTTGTTTTAATAAAATACTAGTATTTGCTAACCTTTTGTTTTTGAAATGTTATTTTTTTTAAATCGTGCACAATATGATTTTATAGTTTTTTTATTAGTTGTAAAAAAAATTAATATTTATTATGCATAGCTTATGCTTGTTCCATGAAGATTGGTTAATTGTTGTTGCTTTTTGTGATTAAATATTATTTGCTAAACTCTACTGCCTTTAACAAAATATTTTTGATAAAATATCAGATACTAATCTACTACCACAAGAATATGAATTTTATTGTTTTATATATTAGATTACTAATTACATAGTATTTGATATTTTATTGGATTTAATGTATTTAAATATGATCATTTAATTGTAAAAGTCATTGTAATGTTTTTCTACATAAGCATGTATTTATTTTGTTAAATATAAATATTTCCTGTTTATTTAAGATAATATCTGTAGTGCTTTGATATTCTAGTATTTTTTCATGTTTTAAAGTGGATTAAAATTGGTATATTTGCTACTCAAAAATCAACACTACTTTTACTTTTTTGTTAATTTTGATAAAGACATATTATAACAGTCGGGGAAGATCACAGAATTACCGTATCTGCACTACAGGGCACTACCAGGTTATTTGAACCTGGAAAATTTATAGAGTTGGCAGATACATGCTGTTAAGATCTAACATTTACATATACATTTTATTTTGACCATCAGCCCTTGCCACTAGCTCAGGAAGACGCAGAGATTTATAATATATTATTTTATTTAAAATATATTTTCAATATTAAAAAAAAAAGCCACTGCCAGCAATAACACACAAAAAACATTTATTAATGCACATATATAAACATTTAAAATTGAGGAATAAAATTTATTATTTTAGATTGGTTATTAATTTTTAAATTTAAATTATTAAGAAAATCTGCACAGATGGACATTTTGTAAAAGTTTGTTTTATAATGTAGAGTATAGATAGGCTAAATATATTACTCAGTTAAAAACATTTCAAAACAATCATTCAATCTCAGACTAAAATTTTGTATCCAAACCAATGCCTGCTTCCAGATATATAGTCATAACCAATGCAATAAGAAGATGCTAGCATAAAACCACATTGACAGGAATGTCCATCTGACAGTGTGACATTATTTGAAGGGCATGATCCTCATCCAGTACAGGAATGTGCATCTGTCTGGAGAAAAAATCATGTATATAAAATAATTAAAGAGAAGTGCTGTGTATGGGGGGGAGTGGTCTATCTTCCGACTTATTGTGCCTATCCATAGAGCTAAAAAAAGGAATCAATGGCACAGGAAATTCGTCTGTGTCCATTGCAATGCAACGACTACATCTTTGGGTCCTGCATTCAGTTGGGAACATTGCTCTGTATGCTAAACACACTTCACATTACATTGATATAAACACCCATATATCCCTCCACCAGCAACGACCTAACTATGAAACAAATAGCCTGAAATAAAAGCCCTTTAAAATAAACATAAATGATTAAAATATAAAATTATTGATGGAATTGCAGAGGGAAATTTACAAGAAACCCAATGGCATTCATCATAAGATGCCACATTGACATCAATAACTTAAAAAATATTTGAATAAATACATTTTTAGATTCTCAACATGAGGTATCGTATTTACCGAATATCTATATATTTTAATCAATATGAAAATAAAAAAGTAATTAAATGTTAACGAACCTATGCAGTCATCTATACCCAACTTAAATTTAATACATTTTAATAATTTAGTCAATAAATATTAAAAAAAAGGCAAATGATTAAATCAGCAAACTCAAAATATTTAAAATTAAACATCAATAATTGATTTTGAAATCTTAAGTCAGATTAAAGTTCATTTTAAAGAGTAGGTTTAGCTTGTCAAATCTTAATAAAAGTTCTTAATTACTTTTTCTTTTCAAATTTTTCAGTTTATATCTTACAGTAGAAGAGCTCTCAGGTCCTGCTGTCAATTCCTGCAAAGACTTTATTAGTTATAATTTCATGGAAGACTGGTCTGTTGTTCATACCATAGTTTTCAATCCGGAGGCTGCCTTAGCTGTTTTAATCCTGGTACTATTTAATTGCAGTACACATATGATTCAGGGTCTGCAACAGTACCATTCATAATTCAACAGTCATTTCATTTGAAATAAGTGAGAGAGGGCAACAAATGCATCTTATCACCCTTCTCAAAAAAATCAAGCTGGAACTGTTCTTAATTTTGATAATTTTCTTTTTATAGTAATTCTCCGGATTCATTGAACATAGTTTCCTGTTCCAATCATTTTTATTAAGGTCTGGGCACTGGTTTGCTGCTTCTATTGGACATCTATTTTTTTTGTTATCTTATCTATATTTTTCATCTGACTTTTTTATATAAGAGCCCCAAGGGCTAATTTGCTTTTCGTTTATAAAACAATCATTTCCATTTACTGAGATTACATAGGAATCTTTTAACAAAAATATTTTATCTTTAGGTCTTTTACTTTTTTTATAAAAAAAATACGTTTAAATACATTTTTTTATTTTAAAAAGAAAATAATACTTTTAAAGTTTTCATTCCATGTGTGCAATATATTATATATGTTAAACAACTTTTAATTTTCAGTTTTTAAGTTAAGTTTTTTTCTTTTTAATAAATCAATTTTTATTTATAATCTTTTTATTTTAATTTAAAATAATGTAATGGTTTACCGTTACAATATTTTAGTTTAAGCATATTAATTCTTGTGATAGTTTATTCATTTTTGAACTGCCACACTTATATTAACATGAGCATGTATTCATGTTCTGCCATTATAATTTAAAAGTAAAATGTTTTAGTTTATGCACAAGAAATTTGAATCTTTTATGTGGATTAAAGTTGATTACTTGCTGTTTACAAATCAACACTATTTTCAATAATGTGGATTTATTATTGTTTTGGTAATTGGAATACTTTAGATTAAACACATTTTTGTGATAATTTATGCAATTTTTTTGGCTGTCATACCTATATTAATGCCAGTATGTAAATAAAATATTTTAGTATTATTTTTGATATTTTATTATATATAGGAGATTTGAACTCAGATTTTTACACAATCCTCAACCATCCATGCTATTTCATATCACTGATACACTTGATCACACATATGTCGAAAAGATAAATAACCACCAATTTTTTATTATGTAGTAATTTGATTTTTTGGGGGCACTAATGTTTTTGATCATTTAATAATTATTAATATTTGTTAAACATTGTTTTTTTATATATTTGATTTTGATAGTAATTTGGTTTTTTTAGAGGGGGGGGCAAGGGGCACATGCTTATAATATTAAATCTTTTTTATTTTGCCATTCGGCTAAAAATTGTTTTTTGAAATTTTTTTTTTTTAATTATTCTTATTTCTATAATTGCTATTTTTTTATTTTTTTATGAAAATAGCAATTTTTAATGTGTGGTGAACAAAATATTTAGAACACTTGTTACTGATTTTTGGTGGTATTATCTAAGATCATTTATTGTTTTTTTTTTATGTTAGTGATAATTTTGAGAACCCCTGGTATCCAGTATGGCATAGAGAACATACTAAATTGGCACCAAATAAAGTACATTTTAAATAATACAAATTCTTTTTGACATTTATAATGGAAGCTTATGCTCTCAAAGAATCACTTATTAATCATATTAATGGGTATTATAATCATTACTATACTTTTCAATAATTGACATATGCTATGTCACTGAAATATTTTTAAAAGTAAAAAGGATATAAAATTTTACTATGCTAAAATTAAATCACTACATTCAATTTATTAAAAGTTTAAATAGTTAAATTTTAGGTAAAATTATTAAAATGTTTAATTACCAATACATACAAGATAATATGTGTGCATGCGTTTGTTATACAGCGTGTTGAATTGACATTTGCCAATGAAAATTATTTTTATTATTTATCTTTTAATCGCATATTTAGTTAATATTTGATGTTAAAAATTATTAAACAAAGCTTTCTATATCTGCAATGCCAGCAAAAAACAGATTTTTAGAAAATTTACATGTGTTGATGATTATTTGTACACAATTTTAACTTTGAAGATTAAGTTTCAGTGTTTTGTATTAATATTACAGTTATTTAAATATAGAAATATAGAAAAACTTTACACGTTATATATATATATATATATATTAACTTAAACCATTAAGCATCACATGATCACATTTCCTATACTAGCACATTAATTGTTGATAAACAGAGCAAAACTCTCCATACAGTATTGCCACCTGTGCTAAACAGAGTAATCAATGGATGCCAGAAGGCTTGTGCATAAAATCCCTATCTAATGTCTACTCATCCAATATCCCCAGACTAGTTTCTGGCTTGTGACCATTGTCAGTGAGGAGCTTTGGATCTGAGAACACTGCATCTAGATCTTAGAATGCAGTGCTCTCAGATCCAAAGCTCCTCACTGACAAAGGCCACAAGCCAGAAACTAGTCTGGGGATATTGGATGAGTAGGCATTAGATAGGGATTTTATGCACAAGCCTTCTGGCATCCATTGATTACTCTGTTTAGCACAGGTGGCAATACTGTATGGAGAGTTTTGCTCTGTTTATCATATATTAACTTTATAAAGATACACAAGACTGAATTCATTAGATTTTTGTGCTTCTTTAATTAATGTCAATATATGCTTGTTATTGGATAAATTAATTTTATTTATAGGCTTCAAAATTCTCATATTAATCATAATGTATATGTAGAAAATATAATTACAATAGCAAATTAAACATTATTTTGGTGAATTAGTCTATTTATAATTTTAAAGTTATAAGCATTGATAAATTCATTTATCAATTCTTGTACAAATTTTAATAACAATGCATATAATCTTTTAATTTTATTATGCAAACTTCATTTTAAACATTCGCATTTACGTTACAGTTCTGGACTAGACTTTTTTTTATTTTAATACAGTATTAGTCATCGTATATTACACAGTTATAGTAAATATTTAGAGATAATAATCGTTAATAAAAAAGGAAAAAAAAACATTGAATAAAGTTTATAGTTTATTATTTTTACTGTTATGTGTATTTTTATATAATTCGTCAATACTACCATATTATAAAATTATTATAATTAATTTAAATTATCTTGGGTATATTTATTAATATAGATAAGATATTAACCTTTTAAAATATTCTAGTAATTTATTATGCATTAAAAATATCTAGCAAATAACCAAACTATTAGGAAGTCCTAACAAAATCAAGTCAGCTTAGACTCAACTAAACCATTTTCTGAGTGATCTAGTGGAAATACAATAAATATACTATTTGATCGAGAATCCAATGCATAAGTTGCAATATAGGACAAGAGTTCTAGTGAAAATCTTTAAATAAAAAAATAAATGTATTATTTTTATTTTATATGTATTCATATTATAATGAATATAAATCTAACATTTCATGTAATGTTGATGTACTTATTTAAAGAGTACAAATTAACGATGAAACCCATTTAATATGTAATATTTTAGAATGTGTTTTAGCTTGATGTCATGCAGTATGATTATTCATGCCTTCTACAAACCGATAATATTCATTAGTGCTCATAAAAACATACTTAACTCAAATTTAGAATAAACTAAATATATCCTTAGTTTTTATGCTTACATTACCCACATATAATGGAAGTAAAGCATATGAACTTTTACAATATGATTTTTTTTTAAATAGAGTATAATATCTGTACTGTGTTTATTGCTATGGTACTTATGTAGTTTGCCTGCCAGAAGCTTGCCATCTATTTTTGTAAATAATTCATTTTCAGGGACTCAGGAACTTACAACACATTGTATAAACAACATGGCTGACTCCAATTAATGTATTAATAATTATGTTCTTTTTTTATTTATTAAAATGATAAAGAAACACAAAAGTTCAAAAGATTGTTATTCAAAAAATTTTCAATGTAAATACAGTAAATAGTATTTTTAAAAAATATCATTTAGTAGACTATAACAAATGTGCAGACAAACATCATTTTTTGAGTGAGTAATATCCCATAATTTTAAAAATATTTTGGTAAAACATTAAAATCCAAATACTTGTAATTAGCATGTAAATGCAGTAAAGAAAATAAAAATAAAACATGATTTAGCTAAATATAACAAACACATAGGCATACATCACTTTTCAGCAAGTACTAGCTTGTAATTTTGGAAATATTCCAGTGAATCTTCTTCTGTTGATGAAATATTTCAAATTTTAATTATATTTCCAAAAATGATATGGTAAAGAATGAAGATTAAAAAAATCACCACATGTAAATCAATGTTTACAAAATTACAATAAATTAAATCACTTGTTATCTGTTAGCCTCATGTCAAGTGTTAAAATTTTGAAAATATTTCTCTGCATCTTCTGTCTGTAAAATATTGCAAATTTTAATCATATTTTCAGTTCTGTTGATGAAATAGTCTACATTTTATAATTTTATAAATGATTACTGAGTTTTTACAGAATGATGATTTTTGGCACTGAGTTTTAAGTGTTGACCACATCTTAACAATTGAATGTTACATTCTAAATGGAATTTATTGAAAAATGTTTCAAATGTTTTTAAAATTAACATTTCATTTAAAATTTGAATGGAATTTATTTTAAAAGATGTGATCAGCCCTGCCATAAATTCCATTTGTAAGAAAACATTAACACAAACTACACTTAACATGAGTTACACATAACTCGTGAACAAAATTATAGTAATTTTTTTAACAACGGATTACACATGGTGATTTTTATAACATTCCTTCTTTACCACATCATTTTTGGAAATATAATTAAAAGTAGGGATATTTCATCATCAGAACAATATGCAGTGAATATTTTCAAAATTATTAACATTTAACATGAGGTTAACTAATAATAAGTCACAAAAATTATTATAATTTTTTTTAATTATTGTTTTACACATGGTGACTTTTTTTAACGTTTTTTTACTGCTGCATCATTTTTGGAAATGTGATTAAAATTTGGAATATTTCATTGACAGAACTAGACACCCTGGCATATTTTCAAAATTAAGGGATAGTGCTTGCCTGAAAAGTGATGTCTGCCTACATGTTTGTTATACTTTGTTTAATTATGTTTTACTTTTATTTTCTTTACTGCATTTACATGTTAATTACAACTGTATGGATTTTTGTGTTTTTAGTGAAATATTTTCAAAATTATGGTATATACCTCACCTAAAATGTGATGTCTGCCTTCACATTACCTATATTCTACTAAATGATATTTGCTTTAAAATTTTATTTACTATATTTACATTAATTTTTTTTTTAATTACAACTTTTGTGTTTCTTTATCATTTTAATAAATAAAATAAATATAATTATTGAATACAAAAACTTAAAGTCAGCCATATTGTTTATTCCATGTATTTTAAGCTCCTAAAAATGGATTATTTTAAAAAAATAGATGACAATCTTCTGGAAGGCAAACTACACAAGTACCATTGCTTTCTTATAAATATAAAGAAGAATTTGATTCAATATTTTTGCTATATAAATACAATTATTTTTAGAAGAGTAAAAAATAAATATATGTTTCTAACATTGACGTAATCATTGATAACAACATTTAATGTAGGTTGTTTTGGAATGGATTAAAATAATAGATATATTTTCATAGATAATAAATAGATCATAAGTTGACTCAATTCATTATGTAATGAAAAACATGTTTAATATTATTTTATTATTTATTTATAAAACAAGATAAAACATATCTAAATGTATATATAGATTATAAATAAGTACTTTATAAATAAATACTTACATATAGAACCACAGCTTTCATCTGTAAATCCACATGGTGGGATGCTAGGAGGTTTTTCACCACCTTTCCAATAAATTTCCTTACTTTTATCGAATATTACTTTTGGAGGATTTCCAGAAATTATTGCTGTTTTCTATTTCAATTATATATATATATATATATATATATATATATATATATATATATATATATATATATATATATATATATATATATATATATATATATATATATATATATATCTTATAGATAAAGATGCCATTCGATGGCACCATTTTCATGCTAAAACTATAAAATATGAACATTCACGGGCCAATGATTTCAATCATTTTGATGTGTTTTTTTGTAATGCGAAAATAAAAACAAAACAAAATCTTTTTTTTTTTTTAATATTATTTTTTATTAACATATACAAATTAAATGATAATAATAAATGTAAAATAAAATAAACAAATTACAATTTGATCCGTGTTTTTTATTTTGCTTTATTAGAAAAATAAATTTTCTATCGTATATTTTTTTACTGGGGTTACGGCTTTACGGCTATTTTTACTTCATATAGAATGACAACAAAAAGTAAAAGTTGTTAGGTTAGGTTTAGGGTTAGTTTTAGGGTTAGGTTTAGGGTTAGTTTTAGGGTTAGATTTTGGGTTAGTTTTAGGTTAGGTTTAGGTTTAGTGTTCTGTTGTTTGTAAATATTTTTAGTCATCTATAAAATAAATGATAACATACTATATTCAACAAAGTATAACCATAGTTGGAGAAAAGAAAGAAAGTAAAACCATTTTAAATAACAACAAAAATGTCTTCTTTACTTATTAATCATGTTTATAATATATGCTTTTTATGAAATTTACAAAAAAACCATGCATAATTGTACTTTTCTTACTGGATATTTTTGTGTTACTACTGTTTTTTACTTCAAAAATATACACACGGTAGAATCTTGTTTGTCTCGTCGAATGTTATGAACACTACGTTACTTGATGCATTACCTAATTCCAACTCACTTTACACATATATCTTGTCAACATTTTCCCAATTAAAACTTCAATACAGCACAGTGTAAAAAGTCTGATAATTATTACTTTACAAAATCTGAACATTTCAATACTTTAAAATAAAAAGAAATCCAATGAAAACAACATTTCCATCCAATTCAAAAAAACACACCCTCTCACCAAGCCATAATCATTTTATAAACTGTGTGAATTCGGAAAATGTATTTGCTGCGATGTGACATAAATGCTGTACTGCAACACGACACAGTGGCCTGCAATCTGTAGCACAACAAAAAAGTTGTATTAATGAAAACACGGGTTCGAATGTGTCAGCCATGAAAGCAGCATTTTTATGTGTTTTAGTGTGAAAACAGTGCCATAGAGGGGTGTCTTTAGCTATAAGACTAGAACCTAATATATATGCATGTGGGTGTAATTATATAATTGAATATTTATAAATACAGTAATTAAATAATTAAAAATTTTATCCATTTTGGAGTGCTTTCGATTATCCTGTAATCTCTATCAACTAACACTTTGAAAGATGAACCTTTCCACAATTTCATGATCTTAACATTTTCTACCTGCCTGTTAATTGAGTTATGTTTGTATTTGTATATTAGCATAGCTTCTTTTATTTTCCTTTTATTATGATTTTTTTTTAATTTGCAATATTTTTACATTATTAAAATTGAAGTCAAAACCATAAATACATGACTTATTATGGTCATAAAAAATAGATGCTGAAATATTATTATCTACTTTACAATTTTGTTTTCATTTTTAAACCTGTTTTAATAACAGCAAGTGCTTTTTAGTTTCTTCTTTGAACATACATCTCAATACACCGGTATATTTACTACCACACCTACCTATCCATTTATAAGTGACACAATTTTTATTTATAAATGAGGTTTTATCTTTAGAATTATTTATTAATTTGCTTAATGTAGGAGTTGTGTAAAATGCAACATCACATATATATTTATAATTTTTTTTTATAAAATTTACTTGATCATTCGAAATATATGGTATTGATATCCATATTTTTATTAGCAGCAGAATCAATATTATTATTAAATGTTTTGTTCTTATATTTAATATTAAAATCTCTAATAACATTTATATATGATTATATTTGTAGCCAACATTTAACAATTCATTCGAATATATTTCAATATTTTTGCCATTATTCGATGAATATTTGAAAAGACTATTATTTATAAATAAGAAGAACTTCAAACCTTCCACTTTGTATGACTTTGGCACTTTTGATTTATATGGAATATAACCCCTTTTTTACTATTGGTTTAATGGACATACAGTAATCCAACATGCATTGATTTCTAGTTATTTTAAGATCAAGAAACTTAATGCACATTAAATTTTCATCTGTCTTTATCCATTTTAGGTGTTTTACACCATTTAATTCTTTAAACAACTCATTAATTGTATTTGGTTTGCCACATACAAAAACATCATCAACATATAAATAACATATAGGGATATTTTTTGATAAAATTTCTTTTTCAAAATATTTTCTTCATATGTAGAAATTACAAAATTACATATCTGAGCATCAGTAGGTAAACCCATTGTTAAGCCATTGCCCATTTTATAAAAATCCTTAAAAATTGCATAAATATTTTTATCAATAAAGCTTAATGTTTCAGTTATATATTTTATTATTTTTGCATTACATTTTTGGTAGTATTCTATTCTATTGTGTCAGCTGCTTGATGGTACAATTTATATGCAAATTCTCATAAATATGCCATTTACATGACCACTGCCTATCTAGGCCTATATATCTATACCAAAAAGCACAGAAATAGTCTATTTAATATGCAAAGCTGTTGGACACAAATGATGGTGTTCATTCCTATGCTATAAAGTACAGAAAAAAATATATTCAGTGACAGCCAACTAGTTTTAGTGTTGTGCACTTTATACCAATGCTCACTGTTCACTATTCACTACAGTATCATGTGAAGATGTCTGGATTTCAGCCTGCTAAAACTCTTCAAATATGCATGTCAAATGAATTAACTTACAAATGATTTGACCTATTACATCCTAACAATTATCCACCTATCACCATGCTTCTCTACTCAACATGGAATCTTCAAATCAATTCAGAAAGGGTAGATCCAAGCAAGATTTTGACCAGTTCATGTGAACAGTCATATTTTTATGAGTACAGGTTGAAATAGGTCCAACTGCCATCCAAAGTAGTGGGCCTGCATGGAAAATTTAATAATTCTACTGGAATAAAATCATTGCAATAATCTGGGTTGATTGGTAAAGTTTTAATTCTTGTGGATGTAAAAAAGGAATAGCCATCTGGCCTACATTGCAGGACTAAGAATTGACTTTTTAGGGTGACTTAGAGTTCAAACAGGTTTTGAAATTTGTTGGTAGCATCAAATTGTTCTCAACAAATTTACAGAAATAGATGAACAAAATCAGAATGAATTATGTTAAGCCTTTGGACAAAAAAAGAAGGATGTATAAGTGTGAACATTCTCATAGTTCTATCCAGAGAAACCAAAAGTAGTTGTTCATACCAAATTCATTGATTAATTAATATTTAAATACTCAACCAAAAAGGCATAATAAAATAAATTTTAAAAAAAGCTGATTGAGTTGGAAATTATTAATCATTCTTAATAGGTATGCCATGGAGATCCATACACATATTATCTTTCAGAGATAGATATTGTAAGAAATCAATCAATAAATATAATTAATAAATAATTATTTTTAAACCTTTTTCAAAAATGACCCGAAAACATAAAAGACACTTCAGTAATTAAAGCATTACCAGCATCATTTTTGGCCACCATGATGCAGTTGTAAAGTTTGCAGAGAGAGCAGGAGGTTTTGCCACATAGGCATTTCTACTAGAATAGAATATTTGCAATAACATATGCTTACATAAAATTCTTCCAGTAAAGGTTATTAAGGAAATTAATGAATTAAGTTGACCTGTATGATTTCTATATTTTATCACAAAGAACAGGGTGGGCCCAGTACATTATATGTAAATGTTTTTCCTTAGTGTAAATTTTATTAAGTGGCTGACACAATAGAATAGAAAATTACACATTTTTTAAACTTAATGTATTGGAAATAATTTCAATAGATGCTAATTGATCAATTGATTCATACATTTCACTTAGATCTAGAATACATATTACATCATTAACATCAATCCAAATTGCAGCAGAAGAATAAATATTATTATTATTATCATCATCAACATCATCATCATCATCATCATTATTATTATTATTATTATTATTATTATTACTACTACTACTACTACTATTACTGATTATTATTATTATTATTATTATTATTATTATTATTATTATTATTACTTATTATTATTATTATTATTATTATTATTATTATTATTATTATTATTATTATTATTATTATTATTGTTGTTGTTGTTGTTGTTGTTGTTAAAAAAGTTTAAATTATTTAATTGACTTGAATAACAGAGATGATTGGTTTAATTTTAAAAGAAACTGTCAAGTGTTATTTAATCTATATTATGAAAAAATGTGTATGAAATTTGATAAAAAAATCAACTTTTTGTATTATAAGGGCTTTAAAAGTCAGTCTCAAGATAATAATTACATTAATTTGTCAAATATATATCTTGATTTTCCACAAAAACATATTAAATCTTGGTGCAAAAGATGTTGGTAGACAGTGTGAAGACAGTGATCTAGAATTGAAATCTTTAGTTGAAAATCCCTTAAGCATAATTAAATCTCATTTAAAAGTTTGCAATGACTTAGTAAAAAAACTAAAAAAAAAGTTTAATTCTAAAATGAATTTGGATTGGAATGTACAAATATCTAACTTTAAAAAAATTACACCTGATAATAATTTAGTTTGTATAAAAGAAGATAAAGGACTTAGAATGTGTTCATTACTAAAATATAATTATGAAGACAAAGTGATTACTCAAATGAATAATCTTCACTTTATGAAAGTTGGTATAATATATATAGAAAATTTACAGATTCAATTTAATAATAACATTTTTAAAAAAAATCAAAAATAATGTGATTGATAATAAAATTTATTATAAGATTTATCCTTCAGCTGTAATATGTCCCAGGATTTTTTCAAATATAAAACTGCATAAAGAAAATGAGCCATTACATTTAATGGTTATTTTGAGGTGGCCTTTTATTATGAAACATTGTTTAATTGAGAAAATGATACAAGAAATTCTTGGTTTTGGTAAATATACAATATGTTCTTCATTTGATTTTGTTAATAAAATCTGTAATGTTAAGATTTATGTTAATGATGTAATATCTTCTCTAGATGTAAGTTAAATGTATGGATTAATTTATTTGAGAAGCATATATGGAAATTATTTCCAACACATTAAGTTCAAAAAATGTTAATGCAAAAATAATAAAATATATAACTGAAACATTAAGCTTTATTGATAAAAATTTGTATGCAGTTTTTAAAAAGGATTTTTATAAAATGGGCAATGGTGGGCCAATGACTTTACCTACTGTTGCTCAAATAAGTAATTTTGTAATTTCTACATATGAAGAAAATATTTTTAAAAAAGAATTTTATCAAAAAAATATTCCTGTATATTATCAATATGTTGATGATATTTTTCTAAGTGGCAAACCAAATACAATTAATGAGTTGTTTAAAGAATTAAATGGTTTAAAATGCCTAAAATGGATTAAAACAGATGGAAATTTAATGTGCGTTCAGTTTCTTCATCATAAAATAACTAGAAATCAATGTATTCTGGATTACTGTATGTCCATTAAACTAATAGATAGTAAAAAGAGGTTATATTCCATATAAATCAAAAGTGCCAATGTCACACAAAATGACAGGATTGAAGTCCTTATTTATAAATAACAGATTTTTCAAATATTCATCGGATAAAGGCAGAAATATTGAAATATATTCAAATGAATTGTTAAAAGTTAACTACAATTATAATCATATATATATATATATATATATATATATATATATATATATATATATATATATATATATATATATATATATATATATATATATATATATATATATATATATATATTGTAACCATCCAGGTTGGCACCAGAAAGAAATGTGGGAAGGTCACATTTGTACTAACAGTGGCTAAAGATAATTAGCTGAGAAAAATGAATTGTGATATAATTTAATATTTAAAATTGAGTTTTTAGGAAAACTAAACTTAAATTGTGATGTAATTTGCTAGTTAAAATTAGGATTTTAACAAAATTAAAATTTTAAATGGGTATATTGATTGGTGGAGTTTTGGATTATATGTTTAGTGGTAGATGTTTGTGTATAGTAGAGAATTTACATGTCATAATAGGCAGATACATAAATGTATTATTAATTAGAATTTTCTTTTCTATATTTTATTTATAAGTTACTGATTATATATTGTCCTAGAATCTTATGTTTTAAAAATGATAAAGATTATTTGTAATAGTAAATAACATTTCTAAAATTAATATTTAATATTTTTTATTACTATGTTTATTATATTCAAACATTGTATTGGTAAAATTTTTATAAATAATATTTGTGGCAAGCTTCCAAAGTTGATTGTCACAGAAACACAAAGGGCGTGAACGAAGAGAGACAAAAAATTTAAAAACTTGAAGAAAGTAAAAAAAAAATTTCCAAGGGAGAAAATGTAAAAAAAACTTAAAAGAATTTAAAAAAAACTCTCTAAAAGTATTACAACAAATACAGAAAAACATCGCAAGGATTCTAATAATATATTTATGGAAAATTTCTATCATACTACTGGAGTAATAAAACCATGAAGAGATTAGACCCAGAGTGGAAATCAGCTCCAAACTTCTGTTAAATGATGGTTCAAATTTGCTACCTTTAAAATACCTGGATGACACATAAGATAAGTAATTATTATTTATTTTAAAGTATTGCCAAAAGTAAATACAATTAAAATGACAAAATTATTTAAAGTAAAGCTGAATAATTTTTTTTTGTTAAACGCCAGAATCAGATGCTTAATATTTTATTCTAATCATTTTCTATCAATCTTCTGCAAATTAAAAGTTAAAATGAAAAAGTTTATCTACTTAATTTTATATCAAGAAGATAATTTTCTACTGTATAACTTTGCTATTCACGTATATATAGTGAAATAATTTCAATGCATGCAAATGTCATTTTTTAACGCCTGTCGTGGAATTGTAGGATAAAAAAAAAAAAAAAACTCTTATCATTCTTAACAAGTTATGCTTAACAATCGAATAGACATTTTTTTTATGTTATAATTTTCTGTTGTCATTGAAATTAATATGTATGTTTCTTTCAACTTTCAATTTTTTTAAAAAAAAAACTTAACATGTAATAATGGGATATTGACAAATATTTTTTTTTCTGATTACAATAGATGTATAAACCATTTTTGTTGTTGTTTACTTTAAAAACAACAACAACAAAACAATGTAACTTTATATATTATAATATGATAATATATTTTGTATGACCTAGAAATTATATTATTGGTGGTTATAGATGTTCGGATGTGTGCGTGATGCTATAAATTATTATTATTATTATTATTATTTTTTAATTGTATTTATTATGCTTAATTGTGCTAATGAACTTTATTTAAAAAAATAAAGAATTAAAACTGTGTCTGTTATAAGTTGAAGGTACAAATGGTCAGAGATGAGTAGATTATTTAGATTGGGTTTGGAGATATTAATTAACCCTCACATATATAAGTTTAAGGATAAGTGTTTGGTTAGTGTTTGTCCATGCTTGTCTTTGGTTTTGTATAGTTAGTGTTAGATTGTATACATTGATTATAATAGATATGTGTTGTATAAATTTTATCATATGTATAAAAGATGATTGATTTATGGCATTATCCAAGTTTTATAAATAATCTAATAAAATATATTTCAGGAATGCATTATATTTACAATATAATCAAATGCACATATTCAAAAATATATGATTAATATATTAGATAGTAGTCAATTTTGATTTTACCATAGAAGAGATGTAATTGGTTATCAAGGTGTATAAATAATATTTCTTTTAGTTATTGTTTATTTTTGATTTTATTTATTTTAATAAATGTTATATTGAATAAATAGCCCTATGAATTGCTTAATTATATCTACATTCGATTCTCCATTTCCACACACACACATCTGGTTAACATAACATAGTTATAGAAAATATAAGTTTGTCAATATAAGTCAAGTTTTATTTAATTTGTCTGGTGGTAATAAATCTTAGTATTACAATGCCAATAATACATTTTACTTTGCTTAGAATAGATGGTGATATGGATATAAAGGTACCCGGTCCTAATCATTATCTGTCTTATATTAAATATGATAATTGATGATTGTGCAATAGTTTTAGTATTGAATAGATGCTCTGAACATATTTAAATTAACCTTATAGTATTATTGTTTATAGATAAAGACCATATCCTATAATCTCAACTGAGCTAAGCCATAGAATAATTATAATATAAAACCTTTTAAATAAGTTTAAATATAATTTATAATTATAAATTTTATTCTATTTTGCATAGAATTGGCGCCTGGGCAATTATAAATATAATAAAGTAAATAATTGAAGAAGATGGAGGTTATAGATGAGGTTTATATATATATATATATATATATATATCTATATATATATATATATATATATCTATATATATATATATATATATATATATATAATGTTATTAGAGATTTTAATACAAAATATAAGAATAAAATTTAATAATAATATTGATTCTCCTACTATTAAAAAATTATGGATATCAATACCATATATTTTGAATGATCAAGTAAATTTTATAAGGAATATTTATAAAGGTATATGTGATATTACATTTTACACACCTCCTACATTAAACAAATTAATAAATAATGCTAAAGAAAAAAACTCATTTATAAATAAAAATTGTGTCATTTATAAATGAATATGTAGGTATTGCAGTGGATATATAGATGAATCAAGATGTACATTGGAATAAAGAACTAAAGAGCACTTGATATTATTAAAACAGGTTCAGAAATAGAAACAAAATTGTAAAGTATATAATAATATTTCAGCATCTGTTTTTTACAACCATAATAAGTCATGTATTTATGGTTTTGACTTAAATTTTAATAATGTAAAAATATTGCAAATTAAAAAAAATAACAATAAAAGGAAAATAAAGGATATTATGCTAATATAGAAATACAAAGATGAGTTAATTAACAGGCAGACAGCAAACATTAAGATCATAGAATTGTGGGAAGGTTAGTCTTTCAAAGTGTTAGTTAACAAAGATTACTAGGATAATGGAAAGTGTTCTTAGGTGGATAAAATATTTAATTATCTAATTACTTTATTTATAAATATTCAGTTATATAATTATGTATATTGCTTTGAAAAAATATAAACATTGAGTAATATATATATATATATATATATATATATATATATATATATATATATATATATATATATTGTAACCTTCCAGGTTGGCACCAGAAAGAAATGTGGGAAGGTCACATTTGTGCTAACAATGGCTGAAAGTAAGTAGTTGAGAAAAATGAATTGTGATATAATCTAATATTTAAAATTGAGTTTTTTTAGGAAAACTAAACTTAAATTGTGATGTAATTTGCTAGTTGAAATTAGGATTTTAACAAAATCAAAATTTTAAATGGGTATATTGATTGGTGGAGTTTTGGACTATATGTTTAGTGGTAGATGTTTGTGTATAGTAAAGGATTTACATATCATAATAGGCAGACGCATAAATATGTTATTAATTAGAATTTGCTTTAATATATTTTATTTATAAGTTACTGATTATATATTGTCTTAGAATCTTATGTTTTAAAAATGATAAAGATTATTTGTAATAGTAAATAACATTTCTAAAATTAATAATTAGTATTTAATATTTTTTTTATTACTATGTTTATTATATTTAAACATTTTATTGTTAAAATTTTTATAAATAATATTTCTGGCAAGCTTCCAAAGTTGATTGTCATAGAAACACAGAGGGCGTGAGTGGAGAAAGACATAGAGTGTAAAACTTGAAAGTAAAAAAAAAAAAGGCTCCGAGGAAGAAGAAAAAAAAAAACTTAAAAGAATCAATAACTCTCTAAAAGTATTACAAATATTAAAAAAAACATCGCAAGGATTCTAATGATATGTTTATGGAAAATTTCTATTATACTACTGGAGTAATAAAACCATGAAGAGATAGACCCAGAGGGATGCCAGCCTTCAAATTTCTGCCAAGGCAATGGTCCATTCACTACTTTTAAAATTACCTTGATGTCATGTAAGATAAGTAATATAATTTATTTCAAGATATTGCCAAAAGTAAGTAATATTAAAATGGCAAAATTGTATAAAATAACGCTAGCACAATTTTTTTCATTAGACGCTAAAACCAAATGCCTAATATTAAATTCTAATCATTTTTTATCAATCTTCTGCAAATTAAAATTTAAAATAAAAAAAATTATCTACTTAATTTCATAACCAGAGGATCATTTTCTACTGTATAACTTTGCTGGTCGCGTATATATAGTGAAATAATGTCAATGCATGCAAATATCATTTTTAACGCCCGTCACGGAATTCTAGGATAAAAAAAAACTCTTATCATTCTTAACAAGTTATGCTTAACAATCGGATAGACATTTTTTTTTATGTTATAATTTACCATTGTTTTTAAAATTAATATGTATGTTTCTTTAACTTTCAACCTTCAATTTTCTTTTAAAAAACTTAATATGTAATAATAGGATATTGACAAATATTTTTTTTTGGTTACAATAGATGTATAAACAATTTTTTTTTGTTTTTGTTTTGTGTTCTTTTAAAAAAAAAAAAACAATGTAATTTCATTATCATTAGAGTATGATAATTTATTATTTTGTATGATTTAGAAAGTATATAATAGGTGATTCTAGATATTCGGATGTGTGCGTGATGCTATAGATTATTATTTTAAAGATGTCGTATTTATTATGCAATTTAGTTAATGAGGTATATTTAAAGAAAATAAAGAATTAAAACCTTATCTGTTGTAAGTTCGGTATATAGGAGTTATATTGAATGTGAGTTGAGGGTAGAGATGGTCAAGGGACAATTAGATTATGTAGATTAAGTTTGGAGATATTCGTTAATTTTTAAGCATATAAGTATAAGTGTTTGGTTATTATTTTCCCTGCCTTTATTTATTTTGTATAGTTACTGTTAGATGACTTACACCGATTGTAACAGATAAGTGTTAAATAATTTTTTTTTATAATATGTAAAAGATGATTGATTTGTGGCATCATACAAGTTTATAAGTAATCTAATAAAATATATTTCATGAATACATTATGTTTACAATATAATCAAATGCACATATTCGAATATATATATATGATTAACATATTAAATAGTAGTCAATTTTGATTTTACCTTAGAAGAGATGTAACTGGTTATCAAGGTGCATAAATAATATTTTTTTTATTATAATTATTTCTTTTGTCTTTTATTTTTTATTTTTTTTTAATAAATATTTTAATGAATTAAAAGTCCAAATGAATTGCTTGACTATTTACGTTCGATTCTTCATTTCCACACACACACATCTGGTTAATATAACATAGTTATAGAAGATATAAGTTTGTCAATATAAGTCAGGTTTTATTTAATTTGTCTGGTGGTAATAAATCTCAGTATTACAATGCTAATAATACATTTTACTTTGCTTGGAATAGATAGTGATATGGATATAAAGGTACCCAGTCCTAATCATTATCTATCCTATAATAAATGTAATAATTGTCAATTTTGCAATAGTTTTGGTATTGAATAGATGCTCTGAACATATTTAAATTAATCTTATAGTATTATTGTTTATAGACATTTTATCATCCTTGTTGGCCTCATATATAAAGACCATATCCTATAATCTCAACTGAGCTAGGCCATGGAGTGATTGCAATGTAAAACATTTTAAATAAGTTTAAATATAATTTATAATTATAAATTTATTCTATTTTGCATAGAATTGGCGCCTGGGCAATTATAAATAAGTGAAGAAGATGGAGGTTGTAGGTGAGGGTTAAAGTGACCACCTAACTGGGGCTTGATATACAATTGGGCTAAAGTGACCGCCCAGTCGTGGGGCCTGACGGTTGTGGGACCTGATATATATATTTAGGTTAAAGTGGCGTGCAACGTGGATGGCTTGTTATATATATGGAGGCCACAACTGCTAGGGTTAAATGGCTGTCCCTGTTTAATTAAATCTCATAGCCTGATATATTTACGGTTAAGTGGTGGCATGCAATGTGGATGGCTTGATATACATGGGTTAAGTCTCATATCCTGTAGAATGTTTATCTTTTGTTGGTTTAATGGGTATAGTGATGACCCAAACATATTGGGCCTTGATTAATTAAGTCTCACATCCTGTAAACTGCATATCTTGTTGTTGGATCAATCATTGGGGTCTATATTAATTAAATACCATACCCTGTAAGTGCTTGTGTTTTTGGGTGGCTTATATTTTAATGTCTCCAAGATTATCTAAATGTAGGTTCATTAATTAATTTTGTTGGTTAAATACCATAAGCTATATGAGTAAAACAGTATTGTTAGTCAAAATATTTATTTAAAAAGAATAAGATAGTTTATATATATATAAACTAATTATATGTGTAGCTTGTACTATCTCAGTGTATATATACTATACATTTGTTAATATGTGTTCGTGACAATAAGGAGAAAGAAAATTAAAGTGTTAGAAAGTTAGTAAGAGTAAATTGGAACTAGGGGTAAATGGAGCATTAACTAAGGTTTGAAATAAGCAAAGTAGAGTTTGGAATAAGCCAATACCTGAAAGATGTGTAATAGATATATAAATGTAAGATGTATAGTTTAAAAAAAAACAACATTTTTTTAGGTGAAATAAATAAATACAGCCATGAGACAGCTTAATTTCAATTATAAAGCTATATAAATATCACAATTTAGAGTAAATGTTAAAGTTGATGCCAACATTTTTTATATATATATCTTTTGCTTATCAATTAAATATAGTACTGATGCTAGATAAACATAGAATTATTGATAGTATTAAATTATAAAGTGTTAATATTGTTCATATTTGGAACACTTCTGTTATAGAAAGTCTATAATTTTGAAGGTTAAATAGCATACTTGATTGTTGGAGTTTTGTTGGTTGTGTTGCAAGTTTTGGTGATGGATGGAGAATTTTTGTTATTGTCTTAAGTATATGGTGTATTCATGTCACTGGTGATTGATTGTTCTCATTCACTGCTCCAACCCAAATTATGATATCAGTTGTTAGTTATCATGAAGCAGTTAACAGTAGTCCTGCCATGATTTTGCCTCTAAGACTCCAGAGAGAGCAAGGCATAGTTCTTTGTAATATACATGTAATATTTGTCTCTAAGACTCCTAAGGATGAGCAAGACAATATTTTATAAATAGCCCCTAAGACTTGGATGTAAGCAGGGCATTGTGATAGTGTTTGTAGTAGAATATTATGGGTTGTGGTAGCTTAGAGTGGTTAAAGTGAGATGATCATCAGAGTGTTCATGGAGCATTGTATGTTTTGAGAGCAGTGATGGAGTTCTTCTATCCATCTCAAAATTGTAAACTGCTAATAACTCTTTTGGCTGTCAGTATCTGTTGGATCTTTAGAAGAATGGATAAATATATAACTTGAATATATAGCTCATTCTTAAAAGGCTATTTTCTATATTCTTATGCAAAGGTTGGCATTTACCATATTTAAGTAAAAAATTGTATATCAGTTGTCATAGTAAATGCATGTCATCATTAATTTGATTTTGGTTATGATTTTTTTTTCTTGTTATAAATGCTGGTTATAATATTTGAATGCACCCAATACAGCATAAAGATAAATGAATATGTTTAAATTATTTTGGTCTTTTATCAGTTATTTGAATTGGTGTAGTTTGTAATATAACTATAGTGGATCATATAAAATTTAATTTATAATTCCAGCTATGTTTAGATTAATGTTATCTAGTTAAAGCTTAATGTCTTCTTATCTATGTGTGTGTGGAAAATCGAACATTATATGGGAAAATAAAATTGTGGAAATTTTATGTCATTTTAGGTAGTGGTGGTGAATTTGAATTGTTGATTTGGTGGAGGTTGGGGCTGGTAAACCTTGTTTTCTTAGATAGTATTAATAAATTTTTAAAGAGATTATAAAATGGAAGAATTTAATTTATATGATAGTTTGGGTGGGTCTCAAGAGACACCATCTCCAGACATAGCTGCATTGTCTCCTGATCTTGAATCAGGAAATGAAGCTATAGATATGTCCTATGGAGAGTCTAGTAAGATGAGAGATAATATTTGTAAAACCATGAATGATGATATGCCGATGTGGGCCAAATCGTTTTTGGCAAAATTCGAGTCTGGAGAGTAGAATAGAAAAAAGTCAGAAGAGAGGAGATCAGAATAAGAAGAACTAAAGTCTGGTCAAGCAAAGTTAGAGTCTGGTCGAGTAGAAGATAGAAAAAAGTCAGAAGAGATGTTTGCAGAACTAAAGTCTGGACGAGTAGAAGATAGAAAAAAGTCAGAAGAGATGTTTGTAGAATTGAAGTCAGAACTAAAAGAAATAAAAGTGAATCAAGATAAGTCAGAGGAGAGGATGACAGAAATAAAATTGGAAATGTTAGGAATAAAGTCAGAAATGGTAGAAATAAATGCTAGTATAATTAGGCAGATGCAAGTTGTGGAGAAGAAAGTAAAAGGTCAGGAATCAGAGATAGCAATAGAAATAAAATTGAGCCAAAAGAAATCAGAGGAGATGATAGTTGAAATAAAGTCAGAAATGTCAGAGATAAAATTAGAAATGAAACTAGAAACAAAGCTAGAAGCAAGGTTAGAAATACCCAAAATGAAGCTAGAAATGCAAGAGAATGTTAATGACCAAGTTATGCAGATTAATAAGAATGTTAGTTTAGCCAGTGATGAAATAGATGTATACAAAGAACTTAGAGAAATAGTTAATCAGGATTCAAAATTAGAGAAAATTGAAGATATAGACATGCTTAAGGAGTTCAAGAAGAATCTTGATAAACAGAAAGAAGTTGATAAATTAATGAAGAAAGAAATAATTTCCTTAGACATGAAATATCTAGAAATTTTGGAAAATGAATTGCTAAAGGTTACTGATATTACAGGTAATAAATTTAAAAATAAAAATGAAGACATAATTCCAAAGTGTGTTCTTGATTATTTAGAACATAAGGTGAAGGTGAATGTTTTCAAAAAAATATTTTATGGAGATACTAAACATGTAATATGTAGTATGAAATGTTTAATAGAAAGTGTTAGTCATGCTAGAGAAGTTGGTAAGGTGAAAATAAAATGTAAAATTAAGAATACAAAGAAGTTTGATTTAAATTTTCTTAGAAAAGTTAGTAATCCAGAAAGGGATTTAGGCAAAGCCAAAGTAAAGCTTAAATGTAAAAGTAAGAAGAAAACTAAAGTAGATTTTATGAGAGAGATAATTAATCACAATGAACATATGAGGAAAATTAAAGTAAAATTCAAAGAGATGAGTAAAGAGAAGGTTAAGATAAGTTATCTTAATAAAGGTGTAGATTATATAAGAGATATTGGGAAAGCAAAAGTCAAATTTAGATTAATAAATGAAAAGATAGTTAATTTGAATTTTGATAGAAAGATTGTTGATGAAGAAAAAGAAGTTGGAAAGGCTAAGATCAAACTCAAAGGAATAAAGGAAGAAGTATTTAATATAAATCATCTTAAGAAAGTGAAGGATAAAGTTAGATATATTAAAAAGATTAGAGTTAACTCTAGTAAAGTGAAAATGAAATCTTGTAGAAAAAACTTGTCAGAAGAAAGGAGATAAAGAATAATAAACACAAGGTTTAAAGTAACCTATAATGCTCGCAGTTTGGTTCCATGTCCTGCAAGACATGATTAATAAAAGTCATACATATTATTCAATATAGAATTTAGTTAATTTTTTTTTCTCTTTCTTACTTATTTAATGTTGCTGAAGTATAATATAAACATGTGTTTATAAAAGCATTAGATGTTTTTATTGTTTATGTTTATTCGACAAACATAATTTTCTAATTGAGGAATGATCTTAATGTAAAATTTAATGTGTTATTAATATTGATTGTTGTTTATCCAATTCATTTTTCTTTCATAAGGGGGAAGGATTGTAACCTTCCAGGTTGGCACCAGAAAGAAATGTGGGAAGGTCACATTTGTGCTAACAATGGCTGAAAGTAAGTAGTTGAGAAAAATGAATTGTGATATAATCTAATATTTAAAATTGAGTTTTTAGGAAAACTAAACTTAAATTGTGATGTAATTTGCTAGTTGAAATTAGGATTTTAACAAAATCAAAATTTTAAATGGGTATATTGATTGGTGGAGTTTTGGACTATATGTTTAGTGGTAGATGTTTGTGTATAGTAAAGGATTTACATATCATAATAGGCAGATGCATAAATATATTATTAATTAGAATTTGCTTTAATATATTTTATTTATAAGTTACTGATTATATATTGTCTTAGAATCTTATGTTTTAAAAATGATAAAGATTATTTGTAATAGTAAATAACATTTCTAAAATTAATAATTAGTATTTAAAAATTTTTTTATTACTATGTTTATTATATTTAAACATTTTATTGTTAAATTTTTTTATAAATAATATTTCTGGCAAGCTTCCAAAGTTGATTGTCATAGAAACACAGAGGGCGTGAGTGGAGAAAGACATAGAGTGTAAAACTTGAAAGTAAAAAAAAAAGGCTCCGAGGAAGAAGAAAAAAAGGAAACTTAAAAGAATCAATAACTCTCTAAAAGTATTACAAATATTAAAAAAACATTGCAAGGATTCTAATGATATGTTTATGGAAAATTTCTATTATACTACTGGAGTAATAAAACCATGAAGAGATAGACCCAGAGGGATGCCAGCCTTCAAATTTCTGCCAAGGCAATGGTCCATTCACTACTTTTAAAATTACCTTGATGTCACGTAAGATAAGTAATATAATTTATTTCAAGATATTGCCAAAAGTAAGTAATATTAAAATGGCAAAATTGTATAAAATAATGCTAGCACAATTTTTTTCATTAGACGCTAAAACCAAACGCCTAATATTAAATTCTAATCATTTTTTATCAATCTTCTGCAAATTAAAATTTAAAATAAAAAAATTTATCTACTTAATTTCATAACCAGAGGATCATTTTCTACCGTATAACTTTACTGGTCACGTATATATAGTGAAATAATGTCAATGCATGCAAATATCATTTTTAATGCCCGTCACGGAATTCTAGGATAAAAAAAAAACTCTTATCATTCTTAACAAGTTATGCTTAACAATCGGATAGACATTTTTTTTATGTTATAATTTACCATTGTTTTTAAAATTAATATGTATGTTTCTTTAACTTTCAACCTTCAATTTTCTTTTAAAAAACTTAATATGTAATAATAGGATATTGACAAATATTTTTTTTTTTTTTGATTACAATAGATGTATAAACAATTTTTTTTTTTGTTTTTGTTTTGTGTTCTTTAAAAAAAAAAAAAAAAAACAATGTAATTTCATTATCATTAGAGTATGATAATTTATTATTTTGTATGATTTAGAAAGTATATAATAGGTGATTCTAGATATTCGGATGTGTGCGTGATGCTATAGATTATTATTTTAAAGATGTCGTATTTATTATGCAATTTAGTTAATGAGGTATATTTAAAGAAAATAAAGAATTAAAACCTTATCTGTTGTAAGTTCGGTATATAGGAGTTATATTGAATGTGAGTTGAGGGTAGAGATGGTCAAGGGACAATTAGATTATGTAGATTAAGTTTGGAGATATTTGTTAATTTTTAAGCATATAAGTATAAGTGTTTGGTTATTATTTTCCCTGCCTTTATTTATTTTGTATAGTTACTGTTAGATGACTTACACCGATTGTAACAGATAAGTGTTAAATAATTTTTTTTTATAATATGTAAAAGATGATTGATTTGTGGCATCATACAAGTTTATAAGTAATCTAATAAAATATATTTCATGAATACATTATGTTTACAATATAATCAAATGCACATATTCGAAGATAGATATATGATTAACATATTAAATAGTAGTCAATTTTGATTTTACCTTAGAAGAGATGTAACTGGTTATCAATGTGCATAAATAATATTTTTTTTTATTATAATTATTTCTTTTGTCTTTTATTTTTTTTTTTTTTAATAAATACTTTTAATGAATTAAAAGTCCAAATGAATTGCTTGACTATTTACGTTCGATTCTTCATTTCCACACACACACATCTGGTTAATATAACATAGTTATAGAAGATATAAGTTTGTCAATATAAGTCAGGTTTTATTTAATTTGTCTGGTGGTAATAAATCTCAGTATTACAATGCCAATAATACATTTTACTTTGCTTGGAATAGATAGTGATATGGATATAAAGGTACCCGGTCCTAATTATTATCTATCCTATAATAAATGTAATAATTGTCAATTTTGCAATAGTTTTGGTATTGAATAGATGCTCTGAACATATTTAAATTAATCTTATAGTATTATTGTTTATAGACATTTTATCATCCTTGTTGGCCTCATATATAAAGACCATATCCTATAATCTCAACTGAGCTAGGCCATGGAGTGGTTGCAATGTAAAACATTTTAAATAAGTTTAAATATAATTTATAATTATAAAATTTATTCTATTTTGCATAGAATTGGCGCCTGGGCAATTATAAATAAGTGAAGAAGATGGAGGTTGTAGGTGAGGGTTAAAGTGACCACCTAACTGGGGCTTGATATACGATTGGGCTAAAGTGACCGCCCAGTCGTGGGGCCTGATGGTTGTGGGGTCTGATATATATATATATATATATATATATATATATATATATATATATATATATATATATATATATATATATATATATATATCACTAGCTACGTTTTCATGAACTTCTAATGTTATTTTCAAAATTTTGGGGCCACTGTCATTTAATTAGCAAGCATAATACTTGGAAATTAACTGCGAGAGATGGTCAAACTGTATCAGGAGATATATAATATATTGCATATATAGATATAGAAAATAAAATCGATTCATAAAACAAAACATCTTATTTAGAATGTTATTTGTTTTCCCAATAATATATTATATAAAATATGTATAACAATTATTAAGTTCAAAATCAACTAGTTAACCAATAACATGCAAGTTGTCATAATTTTGCATTGCTATTTTTTTATATTCAAGTATAAAATATTACTAGAATGTCAAAAGTTATTTAAGTAGTTTGTTCTTTACTGGACACTTATTCACAAATTTTGACTAGAAATATTTATATCTGTATAAGTATGTGTGTGCGAAATAAAGTATAGTGACATCAAATCTTCAAACCACTATCAACATTATCTCATCAACATTTTCTCCATATAAAAATCAAACCAATTTCCCCATGAATTATATTCAAGCCCCTTGCCTTTATCAGTTGCGTTTAAAAACAACGGATCACGACATTATAGAAACTTTATTTAAGTAGTGCTAATGCAATCTAGTTTAGTTCTTGTTTTAATAAAGCCTATTCAATTATAATCGTTATATAAGAAAATGATATGCTTCAAGAATGGCATAAAAATTAAATAAAAGAAGTAAAAAATATAATGAATTGGCTTTAATGAATATTATAGAATTAATTATTAAACAGTTGTTATTAAGCAAAAATTACTATTTTAATAAGTTCACTCTTTAATGAATTAAAAATTTTAATTCTTATTTGCTAATAACTCCCCCCCTCCCAGGATAATTGCCTATTCTGTAACGTTTTGGGAAAATGTTCGCAAAAGTATTTAGCAAGAGATATATTTATTATTTATTTAATATTAATATAAAATAAAATTTTTTAAAAATCTGGGAAACAAAGTGGAAAAAAAATTATTCACAATAATTAAATCGGTAATCAACTTTAATCAGAATTTTTACTCCCATGGTAAATGCTTTTAGACAGTAGTGATTAAATAGTTTTAAATATTTAATCATTAAAACTGTTTATTAATGTTGACAGTCTTTTCTAATATAAAACCTCAGAGTAGAATAGCAATCGTATTAATTCTATCTATACTTTTCCTCAATATACAAATAAAATTGGTATTTTACTCATGTTTAAATTTACCTTATTAATTTGACTAAAATTTTATCCAAAATTTTCTGGGAATGAATTATAATGATCTTAGTCTATCTAATTTAAGACATTTTTTTTTTTCTACGATATAAAATTAATTTAAGATAATGTATATAGTAAGCTTTAAAGGATTTTTATTTCACTTTTTAAAATCTCATAATTACATTAAGACAGTTATTTGATATATAATAACTATTAAAATACAATATTTGGTTTTTATATATTTGTATTTCAACTATCCGTTTTTTGTGTGTTTTTTTAACTTTATTATCACATCTTAACTGGGTGTATCTAAAATGAGCAGTATTTCACATGATTACGTAATTGTACTCAATACACTACTTTGTCTTTTTGTTTATTATGTTTTCTTTTAATAATTTATCTGAAGATTTTATTGATATTTTACTTGTAGGTAATTTATAACTATTTTTCTTATTTTATTGAATTGTTGATTTTTTTTTTTTTTTTTTTTAGAAAATAAAAGCATTTATACTGTTCCAAATAGATTTAACCATAAATAATACTATTAATTAATCTATCTTAACGTAAGTATTATTAATAATAGTTAAATGTGTTTGGAAAATCACAAATAAAATTTTGAATTTTATATAAACATATAATGATTCAACTATATACTAGAAATAACCCCATCTAACAAATTCATCATCTTCCATACGTTTTTATTTGCAGTGTTAATTTTTATTTTCAGTACTAAAATATTTAATATCTTTGAACTATTTATTTTTTACTATAGTTTGATATTTTTCATGATTAAAATGTATTTTGCAATGTAAAAGACTTAGTAATATTTACTATGCAAGTATAAATAAGTCACTAAATTAAATTTTGTTATTAAAAAAAACATCAAGCGGTCTCTATTAATTTGTCTTAATATTCTATTGCATAGTTATGCTAATTATTTTTGAATTAAAAAACATAACACACATTCACTAATTAATTGAATATATACTTTCTCTTTTCAAAAGAAAAAGTATATTTATAAAATTTACTTACATCAAATATATACTGATTTGGATTATAACTATATAAATTGTATTCGGCAATTCTGTATCCCTTTTTGTCTACAGTTATATTTCCACCAATGCCTAAAAAAATAAATAAACATAATAGTTTATATAATTAATTTCAAACATAAATACAAAATAAGATAATTATAATTTAAAAATTAAATCCATTTTGAAATATTTTTGCTGTTGTTGTGTTAAGGGTTTTCTCATATTCTGGTAACCCCAATATACACCATGCGATTGTTATATCTACGTCTTAATATCCATATGGAATGGTTAAAGTACAAATTTTGTTCAAGTCCTCATTCATAGATAATCCTTTATTAGCAATATTAATAACTAAATGATATATGTGTCTATCTTTAGTTAGTCGACAAAATAGCGATAGAGAAATGTTTTTCTGTAACACGAACCAGTAGTAAATAAGCTTTATGACTAATGACCTTTCAAAGCAATTAAATCATTTTCTACTTATATGTTTATATATATATATATATATATATATATATATTGTAACAATGTGTATATATACATGGTACATAAGTGAGTGTATATATATATATGAGTTACATGATTTTATAAATAAAATAAGAAAAACAAAATTATATTTGAATATTTAATAGTTTGAAAGAAGAAAAATTAAATAAAAAGTACAAATATTGAGAAATAAGTTAAAATATTAATTATTATTAT
This sequence comes from Epiperipatus broadwayi, assembly GCA_028023455.1. NCBI lineage: Eukaryota > Metazoa > Onychophora > Udeonychophora > Euonychophora > Peripatidae > Epiperipatus > Epiperipatus broadwayi. The sequence continues at coordinate 2,019,520 of JAQFVV010000123.1, forward strand.
TATTTTTTTTTTTACTTTTCTGTATTTTAAATTAACATATAATCCTTTCAAAAGTACTGTTAATTGGAAGCACTGTTTATTAAAAGTTTATGATTAATTGGACACAAATACTGTATAGTATGTAATCAGTTTCTGGAGATCAAGATTTCAGACTGATTAAATAAACAATAGTCACTAAATTTTTCTATGTAATTAAAAAGACACATATAAGGTAATGGAAAATATAACTAATTAAAAATGAAGATCAAATGAATTGATAATGTGAGTAACAAATTGAGCAGTGGGCAGAATTGGAGGGTCTATATACTCAAATCGCCTATTGTTCAAAGTTACTATCCAGACATATAGAAACATATTGAAGAAAATCAGAAGAGAAAGAAAAAAACAGCAACAGCAGAAAATACAGAAAGCAAGAAGCAAAAGAAAAGTTAGTAAATGGACCAAAGAGCCTATAAGCCAGCTAAAATGACTGAATACAGCAGGTTGAAACAATCATTATACAGTTGTATTGGTAGAAAAATGCATGGCTAGACCAAAATCTGAGTGTTCATTTTTTTCCACAGTCTATCTCCTGAACATCATTAGCCAGATACAGTGATATATATCTCTTACATGGCTTTTCCAAAAGTTTATACCCATAAAGAACAGTGAATCAATGGAATCAAACCTAGCAGTAGTACACTGAACTAGGACAAAGTATCCAGCTACCAATAGACTCATTAATGAATCTGACAGGATCAGAAGACAGAGGTGATCACCAGAAACTATATAGAAAATTATAGCTAAATATGTTTAGATGTTTTCATAAAACTTTTAAATTTTATTTCACGAGTGAACATTTAAAATTTAAGTCTATATAGAACTGTTGAAATACCATTTCTATTTATTAATTTTATAAAACGTATGTAAATAAGCACATAACTGTTTGAAAATATTATAGTTTTAATAAGTGTTTATATTTGTGTTTTAAATGTTAAATATTTCTCATATGTTTTTTTTATGTTTTAATAAATATGTATAAATTATTAGAGTGATTTGCATTTCTCTCTTTCTCACTTGTATTAAGATATTCTGTGATGCCAATCTCATGTTTTAATAGCTAGTCATGGATCAAGCACTTGAAGCATGTTAATGTCATCTCATGGGATCCAGTTAAATGGCTAGATGACACCCATAGGGTTTAAGCCTACTATAAATATCCCAGCTTCTTGCAATAGGGAGGGGTACTTCGATCTGGAAAAGTTACCATTGCCCTTAAATTTTAGTGTGATCAGAGCTATGGTTAATATGTAAGTATTGATCATATTTTACTCCTCTGTTTAAATAATGGAGTCTAAATATAAGGTATTAAAGATTAATATGATCTAATAAAGGTGAATAATAATAATAAGTAAATAGAATTAGAATAAATCTTAAAGTAACATTAAATCCCATTAAAAATGTCAACCAATGTGAGAGCTTAAACATTTGTTCTAATTTTTAAAAATGCATAATATAAATAACATCTCACAGAAATAATGAAATAATAATTAAAATGAATAAATTTATGAGATAAGGAAAAGAACAAACAGCACTAAGGATAACGTTATATGTTAAAAAAGCAAAATAAGTGGGATTAGTTTATTAAAATATTGTAGTTTGTGTTAAAGAAAGAAAAATTTTTTTTAATAGGAGATATAAAAAAATGGGGGGGGGGAGATTTGGGAAAGGTAAAGATTTGGGGGGTGTTGTGGGGGGGAAATGGGGGGGAAAATATAAAAAAATTTTATTTTAAAATAAAATAAAAAAAAAAAAAAAAAAAAAAAAAAGAAAATAATTAGTAAATTAGTAAACCTATTGGTTCTGAATAAAATATATTGTTAAAAACAAAAAGGTAAGTAAAATAAAAAAAGGGAGAACATTTTTTTTTGAGAAAGCATAAATGATTACAAGAAATACAGCTAAAATCGAGCCTCAGAATAATGAAATAAAAAATGTTCCCAGCAAAGAACAGCAAAATAAAACTGAAAAGAAGGAAGTTACAAACAAAATGGTGGGATAATAACACTAATAACTAGTATGTTTAAACAACAAAAAAGAAGTAGCTGAAGAAAGTAAGAAAATAACCGAAGAACAAAAAAAAACAATAAAAAAAAGGAGCTGAAGAAAGTAAAAAAATAGCCAAAAAGTTTAAAAAACAAACAGAAAATTAGAAAGGCAAGTTGAAATGCTTGAAAATTTAAAAGATCAAATCAGACTAGACTATGATAAAATGAAAGAAGAAATTATGAGAGAAATAAATACAAATAAAATGCAAGTTGTATATAAAATCGAGATGACATATCATACAATAGAAAAAAAATCAAAGTAGAATGGGAAGTAAATATAGGGCTAGTGTAAGAAGTGGTAGAGGAAACTAAAATAGAAAATAAAAAATAATTGAAGACATTAAAGTTAAAGTTAATAATTTAACAGAAAAAATAAATATTAGCAAAGCTAGGGATAGGCAAGCTGAGCCATTGGGTGAAATAAAGAGGCCTATCAAAGTAAATAATTCCGACCAAATGAAAGCAATTATAAACATGCACATTTTAAATAACCTGTAATCATAAATCAGTTTTTAAAAATTCAGGTATTTTCTGGCCATATAGGTGAAGCTCTGAAAAAACATTTGAATAGCCTGAAGAGGTATTTCACCTTAAATCAGTTATGTGAATAGGCCAGGATAGCGACTGCATATAGCCATTTACAAGAGGGTCTCAAGCTTGGTAGGATTCTTTATATAATAAACCTGTCACTTTTTCTGAATACAAAAAAAACTTTATTAGCTAATTATTGCAGTGATGATTGTGAAGAAAATATTCATCTTCAGGTGCTGCAGGATAAATGGTGGTGGTGAACCTTTCTGCTCTTTTTTTAGAAGGCAGGTGGCAAAATTACATTCCTTAACAGACAATCCACCATCCAAACAACAAATTATTTATACTGTACATCATAAATTTCCTCATAATGTCTAGATAATGCTCATTGATACAGAGAGGAAAACAGTTGAACAAATGACAGAGGTGCTGACTGCTTTTGATAGTGACAGACTGGCCTATGATGGAAAAATATAGAGGGTTTAAATCCCAAGCTAGAGAGACAGGATTAATGTGATAATATTTAGCCATAGAGTAAATTTGTGGAGTGAAGCCCAAAAAATATGTTTATCTAATAACTCTGAAAAAACAAAAATCTTTCAGAGGACTGGAAATGATTTTGCTATCACTTATGTAAGGCAAGAAGAAACACCAAGGGGTGATTCACAATCCCCAGCATGAGTGGCTATTCACTAAAAAGAAAGAATATTAAAGAAATGCCAGATAAAAATTAAATATGTATTCTGAAGTATTCATCAGCTTGAGCTAATTCATAATGACCAGTGATTGTTAATAAAGAAAAATGTTTAACAAAGTTGTAATCTTAACAAATAAATAAATAAATAAAATGATGAAAATAAATTCTTAAAGAACTTAGTTATGAAAATGTCAAAGCAAGTACAAAACAAATGACAACCCCATCGATTATGTCTATCTTTATTGTTGTGAGAAATGCAACTCATTAGTCTGTAGTGTAAAATACAGTGGATCATGACAAAAAACAAACTTGTAAAAGTAAAATGTTTTTAAATCGAAAAATAAATAAATAATGCATTCAAAATAAAAGTTGAATAAATAAACGTAATAATAATAATAATAATAATGAAAATAAATCATTATCAAATGTCAATAAATGATAAATTAAGATTGAACTATGCACATTTTTGTATGGGCACAGATAAAAAATTCATATCAGATTTTTAATTGGATTAAGCCTTTTCTTGTGGTGACTTTGTTCTACATATGAGTAAGTTTGTAAATTAAAAATTGATGATGATTTGTCAGTTGTGAAAGACCTGGCCCAGCCCAGTAATAATACAAGTGAAAAAAAAATGCCAGTAACTGAATAAAAGAAATATTTTCATAAATGGAATGTGCAGTTGAAATAATACTGCCATTCATAGCTTCAAAGTCTGCGTTCATGATCCATATTGCACAAAATTGGCTCATGCTGTATTCACGACTACCACAAGAAATTAAAATTGGTTTAATCAATACAAAATCAATCTGTGTTGTAAACTGCATAATACTTTACTGGATACCTCTCTTTATATTACCATTTAATAATAATAATAGTAAAAGAAAAACCTACATACATCTTAAAAATTTATTTAAGTTATTTTATTAAGAATTCAAAATGGTCAATACCTAAATAAAGGAAATGATGCTTAAATCCTCAATTGAGTAGGGGGTAATGTAACAATGTGTATATGTACACAATACATAAGTGTGTGTACATATAAGAGTTATATGATTTTATAAATAAAATAAGAAAAATAAAATTATACTTCAATATTTAATAGTTTAAAAAAAAATTAAAATAAAAGGAAAAAGTATAAATATTAGGAAATAAGTTAAAATATTAACTATAATTTATCTTTTTTTTCTGTATTTTAATTTAACATATAATCCTGTCAAAAATACTTTTAATTGGAAGCACTGTTTATTAAAAGTTAATAATTAATTGGAAATAAATTTTGTACAGTACTTAATCAGTTCTGGAGATTAAAATTTCAGACTGATTAAATAAACAATAGTCACTAAATTTTTGTATTTATTTAAAAAAATATGTAAGGTAATGAAAAATATAACTAATTAAAATGAAGATCAAATGAATTAATAACATGGGTAACCAATTGAGCAGTGAGTGGAGTCAGAGAGTATACATATAGTGAAATCACCTATTATTCATAGTTAATAGCCAGATATATAGTGACATATAGAAAAACATCAGAAGAGAAAAAAAGAAAAAAACAGCAGCAGCAAAAATGCAGAAAGGAAAGAAGCAAAAGAAGAAAGCTAGTTAGTTGACCAAAGAGTCTATAAGTCAGCTAAAATGACTGAATTGAGCAGAATGAAGTAATCTTTATATGGTCATGTTGGAAGAAAAATGTGTGGCTAGACCAAAAGCTGAGTGTTCATTCTTTTCCACTGCTCTCCCCTGAACATCATTAGCCAGATGCAGTGATATATATATATATATATACACAATGTGCCTTTGCTGAACTGATCTATGGAACCAAACCTAGCAATAGTACACGAAACCAGGAGGAAGTGTCCAGCTACCAATAAACAACTATGAATTTGACAGGATCAGAAAACAGGGATGATCATCCAGGTACTATATAAAAAATCCTAGGTCAATAAGTTTAAACATATGTCTTGATAAAACTTTTAAATTTTATTTCAAGAGTGAACTTTTAAATTTTATTTCTAGCTAGAACTATTGAAATATCATTTATATTTATTAATTTTAAAATGTATGTAAATAAGCATGTGATTGTTTGAAAATATTATAGTTTTAATAAGTATTTATATGTGTTTTAAATGTTAAATATTTTTCATGTTTTTTTTTATTATTTTTTAATAAATATGTATAAATTATTAGTGGGATTTGTGTTTCTCTCTCTCTCAGTTTATCTATGATTAAATTAATACTTGTATTTAGATAATCTGTGTTGCCAATTTTATGTTTTAATAGCTAGCCATGGATCAAGTGCTTGAAGCATGTTAATGTCATCTCATGGGTTCCAATCAAATGGATGAATGGCACTCGTAAGATTTAAACCATTATAAATATCCATCCTGATATGTGTCAGCACTTTTTGCAGTAGGTAGGATAAAGTGACCATTGTTTTAATATTTTTATTAAATCTCAGTCTGACCAGGGTATGATTAATATGTAAGAATTGATTATATTTTCCTCCTCTACTTGAAAAACATGGTCTAGAAATAAGGTATTAAAGATTAATATTATCTAATAAAGTATAATAATAAATAATAAGTAAATAAACTTAGAATAAATCATAAAGAAATATTAAATCCCATTACCAATGTTATCTAACATGAGTGCTTGAACATTTGTTCTAATTAAAAAAATGTGTTGTACAAATAAAAATTCACAGAAATAGTGAAATAATAATTAAAATGAATACATTTATGAGAGAGGGGAGAGAACAAACAGCACTAATTATAACTTTATATGTGAAAAAAGTATCAAAATGTAGTTTATCTTGTATTAAAATTTTTGCAATTAATTTAGTTTAATGTACTATTACATATATTGAAGCAATCAATCTTAGCTTAAGATTGAGCTTCATAGTTCCATCTACTTTCCTGTATTTAAACCCTATTTCCCATCCCACTCCTTTTGTCACGTAAATATATTTCATTTATATATTTGAGATGCATGCATAAGTTATAAAATTTTAAACATTTTTTTTAAAATTCTTATCAATTCTTTTTTTTTTAATTATTAGTTCTTTTTTTTTATTAAAGTACATAGGTGCAGCTCAAATATATATTGTAACCAGTTGGGTTACATAAAACACACTAATATATTGTATGTGCACATATATATATATATATATATATATATATATATATACGTAAAATAAAGGAAAAGTAGAAATAAACACAGAATACATTTTTGTAGATATTTTCTAAAATAAAATAATAATATGTAAAGGGTTAAATAACTCTGGATTTAAAATAAAATTTCATTATGAAATTAATATTTTTAAAAAGGTCTGAATAAATATAAATATTGTATTATTATAAATCTAATTTTGAAAGTAAAAACACAATACCTGTTTTTAAAATTTTTTAAATTAATTAAAACATGTATGTTTTTAAAGGGATTAGCGAGATAAAAATAAAAAATCTGTTTTTAATCAAGATGTTATCACCTTAGATGATTTTATAAAAGGGCTGATAACAAAATTAGCTCCAGTCTAGAGAGTGATTTTTGAAGAGAATAGACTGGATAATAATTTTGTAAGAACGGTCAGTTGAAAGGTTGGTTACAATATTTTTCTGCAACTTGATGAAATGCAGCAGTTGGTTTTAGCTGACCATAGAATTTGCAGAATAGCTACCAAAACTGATATGGCTGAAGGCAAGATAGTAGACTGTTTTCCTTAGCAGGAGTTTGAATTTACATGTAAAAATGACTCACTTTTTATGCTGAAATTCATAGCCTTAAAGATGGAGGACAGTTGTTTGCCTGAAATAACCCTCAGACCAACTTCAGGTCAAGATTTTACATGGATTGCAACAAACATTGATTATATTTTCTAATGAACCAAAATAATCAGATTACTAAATGAATAATTATATATATATATATATATATATATATATATATATATATATATATATAAATGAATATATATATATATATGGTGATGTACCTAAAGGCAGAGAAGCCCAAATAAACATATAAAAAAGCTGTGGTGAATAGAGTTATATATAATAATGAAATTTTAAATAATTTTTTTAGTAAAATAACTGTTTAAAAATGATGCATGAATTTGTATTTTTTATGTTTATGTTGGGTTATAGTTGAGCAGGGCTGTGTGGATGCAGTGTGTTTATGGTGCTCCAAAGTATATGCTTGGCACTGTCTAGACCTAAATATTGAGCTCCCAGGGTAGTCCAGCAGTGTATATGTAGGCCTCATGAATAGGCCTTGGTCTCATAAATAGATCTCATCTAAAGCCCCTAAGACTCACAAGAGATGAGCAGGGCTGGCTCAGTGCCTGATATTTTTTTCTGGATACTATTTTTTGTGGATGATCTCTCTAGGTACTTAGAAGGGGCAGCACTTAAAAATGAGATATTTTTTGCAACATCATGGGACATTGTATATTTGGTCCATGTGTGGCTCTCCACTTATCATGGCATGAAGAGCTGCAACTCACATATTCACTTTTTCTCTCTCACCTTGCCTACTTTATCAGCATTAACTAATCAATTAGAAAGACATTTTGACATTTCTATTTTCTTAATTCTATAAAACAATTGTGTCTTTCATTTATTAAAAAAAGACATTTTAAATCAATCAACAATCATTTGTTAAAAATTTGATAGTACTATTTTAAGGAAAAAAACTATTCAACAAAGAGAATTAAATTGCAAGAATAATCTTTAATAATTTTATTCTGATAAATACAAATGTTATGTAGATAAATTAATGTTTTGCACATCTGTGCAAATTATGTATACGTGTTTCAGTAAACCTACTATGAGAAATGTATTTCATTTAACTGAAACTTTAATCATTTATTGTATTTTATATAATTTAAGATTTTGATAATTGTTCTGTAATAAGTCAAATAGGTTATTTCATGCACACCCATGTATATGTGCATATGTTGTCAATTATAACACATATGTACATTTTAATCATTTTTGTTGTTATTCAATGTCAATTGAAATAGATTAATTGTATAATAGAAATCGTGCATCTGTGTGCACATATATGTAAATCCATGTAACAATTCAAATTTTGAATAGCAATTATGTAAATTACTAATGTAAAATAATTATTTTATGTTTAACTGAAATGTCTTTATTATATATTATAAAATGCATGTCTGTGTACATATATATATATATATATATATATATATATATATATATATATATATATATATGCATTTATAGAAACTAATTAAGAAATAATGCAGTTAGTGTAATAATTTGAATTTTGTAGTAATCTTGTAAATTAGTGTAATGACTTTTATTATTGTATACTTTTCAAAATCAGAACCTTTATAAAACCTTAATCATTTATTTTTTTGTTATTAATAAACCTGTATTTAATTGTTAAAATTGTTTTCATCATCTCTTGGTCACATACAGTAATAGATCTTGTGTTCTCTGAGCTAGATTTGTGCACGGGATGAATATATAAATGGGGATGTGTATTTAGTGCTTTGGGCATGCAGAGATGATCAATCATCATCCTGGTTGGCACAAAAGAGAATTCTCTTTAAAGCCCATGCACTATATTTTATTTTTAATTTAGTCTTATTAGAAGTTAAGTTTATAGTTGGCCAGTACATGTGGCCTGAGCATTGATGATGATCAGCATGTTTTAATGTCCCAGCATTAGTGTTTGGATTTCCTTATTATTGTGTATTTTAATGGATGGGCACTAAGTTGGTGTATCCAATTTATGTTTAAATAATTGTCCAAGGTGGCAAAGGCTCAATAGTTAGCCTGGTCTACAGAAGACCCATTTCCAATTCAGTCATAAGATTGACTGTTGATATATTGTACTGATTTGTTTACACTCATCAATGATGATGATGAATAATATTTTGAGTAGTACTCATACTTGCTTTGACTTATTTATAATGCTGGTTGATATATGATGTATAACTATCTTTTTAGTTGCTCTTCTGAGTTAGCTGGATGGTCTCTCAATGTTCTCAGAAATTCTGTAATCTCACACTCTTATAATTTAATTTTACTGGGGTTGATGATGATTTCCCATTACCCCAGTTCAATTCTCCTTCCATTTCCTATTACTCCACCCCCATCCTGTCACAATATATAGAAGCAAATTACTAACAAAATATTGATTTTTTAAAATATTTTATTATCTGTCATTTACACAACTTTTTCTTTTTAAAGTATTTTTTCCTATTAAACTGTATTTTATAAAATCCAAGATGGAAGATGCAACTGTTAATTGTCCAAAAATAATTAAAGGGTTGGAAACACTGTTGTTTTAATCTGGGAAAGGTATTTTTAATTAAAGTTTTACTTATAATAAAATGGGGATGTAGATTAAAGATTTTCATTTGTTATAAACATTTTTGTCAAATCTATTTCTAATCTGGAAATAGATTTGAATTTATTTTTGGACATTATCTTACAGTTTCATCTTTCAAAAACAATGTACAAAGAAATGTAAAATTTCTGTTAGATTACAGATTATGTTTGAGCTAGAGATAAGAAATGGAAAGCATTCTTCAAATACTTGGGCAGGAGGAGTATAAAATGGCTGGATTTTAAATCACCAACAGATTAGCTACTATTGAGAGAAATGTATTGTTAACATATTACACATTGCTTGAAACTTAAAATGATGTACTAGTAAATCCACTACCTTTCTGACCTTTGTGGGTCATCTTTCCCACTAATGTACCATCTAACTGCTGCCTGAAATAAAGGAAAGACTAAAGAATAACTCTGGGAATGCTAAGTGGAGGCTTACTGTCACATAAGAACTGCCATGCATGAGCTGGACTTTTTAATAATGACTCTTAAAATGGTGCAAGGTAAATTATTTCAAATTACCACCATTGAAACTAAATCTAGCTTACCTAACTAGTCTCAAACTCAACTATCAACTTCTCCTAATGTATAATTTAATTTTGTAAATTTTCTAATATGTAAATTGCTCTCAAATAATTTCTATAAATTTAAATATCTCTCATGTGCTCTAACTTTCTTTAACCTTGGTACAGTCATTTATTTATTACTTGATTTTATATGTGTGATTTTATTATTAATATGCCAATCTCAAGCAAACTGGTGAGTTTAATTTCTAAAAATCTTTTCTTTCTTTTTTAAGTACTTTCATGAATTCAGGTTATTAACATTCCCTTAAAATATAATGCATTGTAATTAATACACTCATCATATTGTTTTTATGAGTCAACATTTTGTTTATGTTTTAGTGTAAAAATTTATTTGTTTAACTCTGGATTTTCTACCCAGGGTGAATCCAGAACTCAAGCTAATTAACACTTTGAAACCTTATTTATTTTATAAAAGTTGTAATTTAATTCTGAAAAGGTGACTGATTAGTTGTTGTCTATAACTGTTAGTTTTATTTTTACATACTCTTAAAATATCAATTACAGTACTTATATATTCATGTTATTGTAAAATCAATGAAGGTGGGATTGATTTATTTTAAATAGCAGAAAAGGGAAGGTGGTAAATCTTAATGTTTCTTTTCCTAAGTAAAAAATAACATATATTTTATTTAGGGAAATCTCTCTCTCTTTCTCTCTCTCTCTCTATATATATATATAACTGCATAGTGTATCATCTGTATAAATTACGGCTTTCAAACTAGGGTCATTTATTTTTAAAGCAGTAAACCTTATTCAATGTCATTAGTGACATTTGTCACTACTGCATTACTGACATTCAGCCTATCTTCATATATTCATATATTACATGCTTCTAATCTTAATCTGGGGGTTGTGACAAGTTTGAACTGATATATTTCTTCTCAAGCCTTGTCCTGAGGATAGTTGACCTACCCTGAACCAGTTATTTTGTATAAAAAGGCCTCTGACTGTTATTCCCATAAGTCTGGCACTCACTATGCCTATCCACTTTCTTCAGATAAAAGGCCTACATGTTGGTCATGGCCATGCTATGACTATTCACTTTTCTCTAAGCACTTACCTAAAAAAGGGGGTGTTAGATGCACAACCTTATCTTTGAGTTCTCTGCCTATGTTAATACCACTAATTATTCATGTTATTATTTCATTTGCTCATGATCTAGTTTTAATGCTCTAATATTAAAATTGCACTCTGCTCAAAATAAATATATACATGCCAACTACTACTAGATTTATTAATTAAATTTATTTTAATCTTATACAATCCCATCATTGTAATTTGTTATTTATCTATTTAAGAGTATTTTCCTTAGGGAAAATAAAGCATTCTTCTTACCAGCGCTTATTAAAAGAATTTTCATTAAGTATTTTATTATATAATCAAATATGTTTTCAAAGGTATTTTATTTATTTTATGATCATAATGGCATGAAAATGGTTTATATTATATCTGTAATGAATCCCAGATTGGTCCCTGATCTAAATCTTGGGTTTGGCTGGATTTGAAGTACATTTTGGGAGTTCCAGATCATGTTAAATGGATAAATGTGTTTTGACCAGTACAATATATTTATAATACTCTCTTATAACAAAAAGCTCCAGGACTGGACACTTGGTGAAAAAGCTATCTTCACTTGATGTTTCATTCCATTCGGTAGTAATTTCAAAAATTGTAATGAAAACCTTAATAAATTGTTACTGTAAGAACATGTTGATAATCCTCTTTGTTTTTCATTACTCTATAAATTCTTGATAAAATATTAATCAAAACTAAAAACAAAACAACTTCTGAGTCTAAGGACACAGAAATGAGAAAACAAAGATTGACAGTCATATCTGTTTCGGAATCTGTTTTTTCCATCTAAAAATATGTGATTTTTTTAAATAAAATCTAATACACTGAAAAAATAGAATATTAAGGGAAGTTATTTAAAATAAATATTAAAATAAAATTCAAATATTATAGTAAGACTGGAAACTTGAGATATGCAAATTAATATGAAAAGATATATGGAAAGAAAATTTTTATCTAAGACTACTAAGCCATCTTTCACTGAATTTTCACCAGAATCACTGCAGAATGACGCTTTCCAGTTCACAATCTAAATATATAGTGATTGAGAAATATATAAATTATCCCAGTATGCAAATTATATGTAAAAATATGCATATTAACTGGTAGTAATGAAAAGATAAAAGGAATAATGTAACTCATATCTGTGAAGTCTGAAATGATAAAGAAATTTAAAATATTTAAAAATTACAGTACAGCAGCATTTGTATAATAATAACATGCTTTAAATTAAGTAAAAACCTTGGCTTTGTAACATTTAAATACCAATTGCTTTACATAAAATGTTGCCATAAATATTTTTATTTATTTAATATTCAATCTTCTTGTTATTGTTATTTAACCAATTATGCAAATAATATCTTGGACACACATAAAAAGCAGCTATAGAATTTCTGTAAAAAAATTGAAACTGCAGCCACTAGAACACAGCTCAGCTATTTATATTAACAATGTTCACAAGTAATGCAACTTTTTTTGTTATATATATATAAACACAGAATTACTTCTCTATATAACTGCTCTTATGCCATTGATCATCTCTTTATATTAAATGTGTCAATAGACTTTTGAGATGGCGCAAACACATTTCTATTCTTTAATTACTTGAAAAGTAAAGTAACTTCCGTCTTCTTTTTTTGTTTGTTTTTACTTTCCAAATTACTGTATATTTGTCACGATGTAATTTAGAATTTTTTTATTATCATTAATGTTAAAGAATATCAAAAAATATTCTAAATGGTTTGTTTATAAAAAGATAGTCCTGCTGGGATGTTTTATAAGGATAATTTTATTAGGTTATAGATATAAATATAATATTAATAATGAAAATGGCCGTAAAACATAAAAATAAGATAAAGTTTATTTTATTGTATGCACATTGTATTTACAAACTTTTCACGAAATGAATTTTTCAATACCTAAACCAAAAAAAAACAATTTGATGTTTGTTGTTGTTGTTAAAATATTGTCAAAGATTAAAATTAATATAGCTGCTTTTAATGAAACACATTTTTTTTTACGAAAAGAAAATTAACTGAACAGTCATCAGTAAACGAGATATGTAAAATTAGATTTTCTGTGAGGTCTATGGTAACATCTTCTATTCTTGAAATTCCTTTATGTAACGATGAAACTCCAAAGATATTAAAGATTGATTTTATGATTATATCCATTCTCATTTTAACAATGCATATGTTCCAACATTAGACTATAAAGTACAAATTAAAAGATATGTTTGTTCCTATTGATATTATTATTGCATCGGCATAATCAAATAATCGCTTTTTATGCATATATTGTCAGAAATATTAAACTAAGATCTATAGTTATTGGAAATAATGGCATTGTCTTTTTGTATTAATACATTAAATGTTTTTGCTATTTTACTCAACCCATTATGCATATACTATGTTTAATCAGAAGAGTATAAAGTTATTTGGACACAACCATTTTTACATATCGTTATCTTATAAATTATGCTACAAAATGGGAGACATAATATAAAAGAGTTAATATCACAAAACCATTCATAACAGATTATACAGTTAGTTGTATTATATGTTGGACTATAGTTATCATCTAATTAAATGGCTTCGGAAAAAAAAAAACCTTTATTCTAATTTTTCAAATACAGGCTTCCAAACATTAAGTATAGTCACACTACTTTGATTTATGGGGTTAATTGCCATTCCTGTGAGCAGCATTTAATAACCACTAATTAATTTCGCAAGAGATAACTATGTGAAATTTTTATTTACTGTTGTTTTTGGCATAATGCCTCGGTTGGTTAGAGCATTATAATAATATTCAACAATCTAAACAACTAGATTAGATTTCCATGCTAGTACTGTAATATTGTTACTGGTCAGGCCAGCAACAACTGAGAAATAGACGAGAATAATAGCATTTGAAACGTGTATACAATAACAGGTGAACTAAAAAGGTATAGGAATTGATATTGAGAAGCAAAATAAATTAAAATGTGATGCTGAATGCATTTAATAAATTGAAATTTAAAATGTTTTGCCATAACAATATATTTACTTTGCTTAAATTAATTTAAAGAAAGTTGTAGTTTTAATAGTTTATAAAATGAAAGTGAGACTGAAACTGCTATCGTTATAACATAAATGTGTTAGATTTCTTTTATTTTTAAAATGTTCTAAAATTTTATGAATATGACTGTGGCAACATTGAAATAATAATAGTAATTGGTGATGTTCTGGCATCGAATTTAAGTATTATAAATACACGTGTTAATTATAATAACTTTTAAAAATTATTTTGGGATATGTAGTCGTGTATGCATGAATACCTTTCAAAGTAACGTCCCATCTAATTTTTGGGTGGCCTGCCTCAGCATAATATATAAGTGAATCATAAATTGCTGCAATATGAAAACTTGCCTAGAAATAAAAATATTTATTAAAAATAATATTGAGGTAGTAGGTAAAATTTTTACTAAAAAATGTGAGTAATTATTAAACATAATTTAACAAATTTGTTTACGTATTTAAAATTATACTTTCAAAACTATTATGATAATAATAATAATCAATGAAGCAAGTTTTATATAGGGTGTTTTTGCTTTTTAAGCTTGTATTACATAAATGGAATATAGGGAGCGTACCAATAGCTCTACATACTTTTGTTGATAAGTGCCGAAGAAAGCCTATAAAATCTCTATCTAGAATTATTCCCATCCTTAGGTCGATCTGTCCCATGTCAGTGAGGAGCAAGAACATTCAGACACTAGATCTAAATTACCTACCCAAAATACAGCACTTATTTAATATGTAACTATTAAGTAGAATTTTTAAAACTTTTAGACACATAAAAAATCCAACTATCTAACTTAAATAGCTATATTGGACTGAAACAAATTCAGATCTACCATATATTAATAGACTTATCAACATAGCATCATCAAAGCCTCAAAGGCAATATTTTAATAATCAATAAAGTAAGTTATGTATCTCATGATTTTGTTTTTTAAAGCTTGTATTACAGAAATATAATATAGGGAGAGTACCAATATCTCTAACAAGCATTTATTGATAAGTGCTGAAGATGGTGCCTATAAAATCTCTATCTAGAGTAATATTCTCAGACCGATCCATTTTGAGCTTTTTGTTCACATCAGTGAGGAGCTAGAACATTCAGACATTAGATCTAAAATATCAACTCTAAAACTAGCACTTATCTAATATGCAACTATTAAGTAGAAAATCTGAAAATTTTAGACAAATAGCCAAGAGCTCGAAACCAATCAGTCTGAGGAAGGGAAAAATTCTAGATAAAGATTTTATAGGTTTTCTCTTTGGCACTTATCAATAAAAGCGTGATAGAGGTATTGGTACACTCTCTATATTACATTTCTATAATACAAGCTTAAAAAAAAAGTCATGTGATATATAGCTTGTTTTATTTATTATTATAATATTACTATTGAGGCTTTGGCGATGTTATATTGCTAAGGCTATTAATGTATGGTAAATCTGAATTTGGTTCAGTCCTGTATAGCTATTTAAGTTAGATAGCTGGATTTTAAGACTTTTACATATCTAAAAATTTTAGAATTTCTACTTAATAGTTATGTATTAGATAAGTGCTGGCTTTTGAGTTGATATTTTAAATTTAGTGTTTAAATGGTCTAGCTCCTCACTGACATGAGCTAAAAGCTCAAAACCAATTATCAATAAAAGCTTATTAGCGCTATTGGTATGCTCCCTATATTATATTATGATAATGTTGAAACAGAGCAGGTATGAGATTTATCAACAACTTGTTATTATCTCCAAGTCAGGTATCATTTTATGTCATGACAAAGAGAGCTAACTGGTGAAAAAATAGCTGTTTTGATTTTTTAAATAAAAAAAATGGCTTCACGTACAACTTAGGGGGGAGTCACTAAATAATCTGTTAAATGTTTTGGCTACCTTATAAGACTAAATCTTCGCACTTCCATTCTTTAGATAGTTTTTAATAACGTGATATTCTACATATTCATAACTCAGTAATCATATGTAAATCAAATATATAAACAAACATGAAATATATGATGGAGAATTTAAGAGCTTAGAAGTCAAAGACGAGCCAAAACATTTAATAAAACAACCAAACATGAATAGTTTTCAATTTGTTAGTAATATTAAAATATGAATTTTTAAAATAATTAAACACTTGTGATCCATTCTGAATTAAATTACATAAACTCCATATTTCTTCATCATAATAGTTAAGAAAATGACCAGATTTAAATTGTATTTTATTTTAGTAATACTTTAACATGAGATGATGATGCGTTTGGTGAAGTTATAAGAATATAATTTAGTAGATAGATTGGGAATGTTAACATTAATTGAAATAATTATACAAATATATAAAGCATTATACAATTACAAATATCCAGTAACGCCCTCTGTTTAAAAGTCTATATCTCAATAATAGTGAACTTCAAAATGATACCAACTCAAACACAGAGCATGAAATTTTAAATAAGCAAACGATCTTAAATTTTGCTAACAAGTTTACAAAGTTATTACAGACAAACTAAACATTAAAATCTAATGTTTAGTTTATCTGTAATAACTTTGTAAACTTGTTAGTTTATTAGCAAAGTTTAACATCATTTTCTTATTTAAAATTTCATATACACATATATATATATATTGTAACGATATATAAATATGTCGTTACATTAATTTAAAATAAAATCTTAAAGTTCGCAAATAAAAATAAAATCTATTAAAAAAACAACAACTAAACGCTAAAATTAAAATGTTTGTTAAACGTATATATTCGCACAGATGCTAAACTTTAAAAATATTTTTTTTTATATAAATAAAAAAAGGTATTTGAACGTACTTTTTTTTATAAAAAAAAGATTTAAATATAAAAATAGTTTAAAAAAGAAATAACATAAGTAAAAATAAAAACAGGTATTAATTAATTCCTGTAATCTGTAAATGGAAATGATTGTTTATTAATTATCCAAAAGCTGTGTAATTAAAAAGTCAGATGAAAAATAGATAAGAGAAGAAAGAGATTTTAGCTTGACCAATGGAAGCAAATAAAGGCCCGGACCATAACGAAAAAAATGGAACAGTGACGTTTTTGTTCATGGAATCCATAGGAGGACTATAAAAAGAAAAATATTGAGTTCCAGTCAGTTTTTCCAGCTTGTTTTTGAGGGTCATGATAGGACACACATATCACACACTCTCTCTTTATTTAAAAAATGAACTGACTGTGATACCAAAATGAACCAGCTAATGCTACCTCTGGAACATCTGACTGGGTTTTCAAATAAAGACTCTGTGGGAATTTACATCAAGAGCAGTGATTCTTCTACTGTAAGCTATTGACATGAACTCTAAAATTTAAAACAAATTAAGAACTTTCGTTCAAGCTTATGAACTTCTATCTGAATTTTAAGTTTAAAATCAATTGATAATGTTTAAAATTTTATATGTTTTGCTTTGAAAAAAAATCATTTCCATTTCATTATTTTTTTATTTGTATTAATACTTATCATATAAATTATTTAAATGCATGAAATTTAAAGTTGGGTATAGACATTGCATAGATTCGTTAGCGGTTAATTATGTTGCTGTTTCATAGTCGATTGGAATATATAAGTCATCATGTCACTGCGGTGTCTTATGATGAACACCATTGGGTTTTTTTGTATTCCCTATGCAATTGACATTATCGATGACTTTGTATTTTGATCGGTTGTGTTTATTTTGGAATGTTTTTAACCGTGGAATCTGTGCAGCCGATCTATACTCAACATTTTAAAACAAATTTTATAAAATTCATCTGTGCGAACATAATAAATGTTAAATTTAAGTTGGGCGTGAATGGCTATATAGTTTTGTAAAGTTATATATAGTTTAAGGGAGGGTAATCTTAGGTTATTCGTTTTGTAGTTGAATTGGCTCAATGGATTGGATATATTTGTGTAATTAGTAGATGTAGTATGAGATCCGCTATGGGCAGGATTGCATATATATGCCACACACCTTCTGTTTGCCTATGGATGGGTTTGTAAGATGGCAAAGGACTGCAATCCATTCCTATGGAGTTTTATGTTTATTGTTCTACTCGCCAACAGATGTAGCATTCCTGTTGGTGGAGAGACAATGTCTTCTCTAACTCTACTTACTGTTCAGATGTACATTCCTGACAGTATAGTATTTTGTGTTGTCGTATTTTCATGCTACATTGAATACATAAATGTATCAGATGGATTGATGCCAGTTTGACTGTGAACTTTTTGGCCTAAGGTTAAATAAGGGATAGAATATTTTCTTTTCAAATACAATCTATATAGTCTATTCATACTTGACTCACTAAATAAATATTAAACTCATTATTGAAATCTATTTAAATGTAAAATTAAAGATTAATATAAACATCTAAAATGTTAAACTTATTCCTCAAATTAGAATGATTTTATATGTGCGTAAATAAATATTTTTATGTGTTAATTTCTGGCAGTGGCTTTTATTTTTTTTATATTTGAGATATAAAGTTATATTTTATAACCTCTGCTGTTCCACTGAGCTAGTGACTTGGGCTAATGATCTAAATATTTAAATAAAGTGGAATCTTAACAGCACATATCTGCCTACTCTATAAATTTTTCTAGGTTTAAATGCCTAGATGGTGCCCTGTAGAGCAGATATCATAGTTTGCGGTTAGATTCGATCTTCACTTTCTTTTTGATCATTATAATATATATGAACATTAGCTGGCAGAAAAATACCAGTTTGCTGCACACTTCCCCCCCCCCAAAAAAAAAAAATAATTAAAGAATCTTTTTAATTACCCCATGTGGTCTTTTCCTCATTCTTTTTGAATGGTTTTAGGATTACTGCATTATGAGTCCTCTTTTTATTTCTTTTTCCCTGTACTATGAATGCATTAGATCTGCATTTTTAATGATCCTGTAGGGACCTTCAAATAAAAAAATATTTTTTTATGTTGTTTATCACTCAATTTACTTAACTGGCTGTGTTTTAACATAAACCCAGTCTCCTTACATAAAGTGTATCAGACAAATATTTCCTTTCTTCATCAATCTGTCTCTACTGAAATTTCTATCCTCTGCTACATTCACAGTTTCAGTTTCAGTAGAAATGGGACACTTGAGAATGTTTGACCCAACCATAATGCAAACCTTCTGGAGCTAGTCCTGTAGACTCATAGTATGTGTAATTAGTAATTTTAACCACTTGTGGCAGTACTTTAAATCACTGTTGGTGGTTACCTTTCAAATGTACAAGACAATTTCCCCAATTTTTTCATAACCCATTCACAAGGATTAGACTGGAGGATTTGGATAGAGGTGAGAATGTGATGTATTTGTTCTTGCTGAAGCTTCATTTTCCATTCTTTTGATATAAAAGGGGTACCATTAATCAAAATTGTCCAAGTTTTTCAAACTTGAATAAATTTTTTCTCGTTTAGCATGATTATGGAGGATTTTACCTGTACTAATTTTGAAAAAAACATTATATGTCACTAATATATATTTCTATTTATGAAAAGACATTAGCAGACCATAAAAATCTATGACTAGTTGCTCATTTGGGTTCTTTATTATTATTGGCACCAGCATAATATTTATTAACCAGTTTATTTCGTCAACATTCATGATACTTCTGCAATTTAGTGACCACCAAATGCCCATATATTCTATGTATATATTTTATTAGCTTTTCTCTTAGATTTCATGATATAATTACTCTCTAGCACTTTTTTTTTTCACTTTATTCCCATTTTAACCTGAAACATCAACAATTCATATGGTATTTTATACCAATGTAATTTGTTTTTCTACTTTGTGTGAATTTTTGATTGTCTGGAATTTGCTTTATTCCACTCTTGTATCAGCTTCTTACATGTAGCATGAGATTGTAAAAATGTGTCTCTTCATATCTTTCTCTATCAATCCCTCATGATTGGTTATGTGATGTGATGTGATGTATTATGGCTTCTCCTTAAACGAAGTCAAGAATATCTCAGCAATTATGCCCAGATAAACCTGTTAGCCACTTTATTTTACATTCCTCATTCTAAATTTACCCATAATCTGCTCTATCACATTTCCACAACATAATCTTTGTCAACTCTATAACCTTTATATCTAAATCCCTCTTATCTTTTCCCAAACCCAGCATAAAAATCAATAATTCACTATTAATATACACATGGATATGATAAAATATTAATATTAATATTAATATAGCTTCCTCTTGTGTTAAATTTTAGCCATGGTCCAATATTGTATTTCTGATCAATATATCTGACACTATATTTTCTCTCTCAGAGCAATGAATTACCTTGTAATTAAATTTCTGTAAGTACAATATTCATCTTATAAGCCTATCATTGGTTAAATAGCACCTATTTATAAACCCCAAACATTTATGATCGGTGATTATAATGACCTCAGATCCCAGAAGCAAATGCTTAAGTTTATTTAATGCCCAAATGATTTCCAATGTCTCCCTTTCTGTTGTGGTATAATTTTTTTCCTCTGTGTTTAATGTCCTACTTAAAAAATATAAAACTCAATGTATTTTTTCTTCATTCTTCTCAAACAATACTACTCCCAATTCTACTGTATTACTGTCTGTTTGTAACATCAAAGGTTTTTCAAAATCCAGAAATGCAAGTGTAATGTTGGCTTAACTAAATGCTTCATTTTGTTCTTCCATCCACTCCCACTTGCTCTTTTAGCAGATGCACAAACACTTCCATATCTGTAGAAAAATCATTGTAGAATATTTGATAAAAATGAAATATGCTTAGGAATGACATGTTTTCTTTTCTTAGGCCAGGGAAATTTAACAATCACTTCTATCTTGTCCAGGTGGGGGTCTCATACCTTGAGCACACATAAGATGAATGAGAAATATAATTTCTTTCTGTAGAAGACTCCTTTTTTAGATTTATTGTGATGTTTTTTCATGGCACTCCCTAAGAAACACACTTAAGTTTTCCAAAGGTTCCTGTGATGATCATGACACTATCACAACATTGTACCTATAATATACTATAAATTCCTTTATTCACTGAGATAGAATGTAATCTAAACATTGCAGTAGTCCCAATCCACTGTCAATGAATCCAAATGGAACTTGTTGAAACACGTATGTAAAGCCTTCATAGAGAAATACCATGTATTTTTGGTCATCAGTGTAAAACAATATCTGTCAATAACTTGATGTCAAATCAAATGATGAAAAATATTTCTTTTCCTTAAATTGCAATAACAAATCTGTAATTTATGGCAGTACATTCCAGTTTGTAATAGTTTTTAACTGGTGAGCGTCTAAGCATACACCCATACAGTCTTTTTTTACAATTACCAAAGGGTTTACATATGGTGATTGTTGTTTTTATGATACCCTATTGTTTTTTATTTATTTGTTAACTTTTTATCTTGATCAAGTTACAATAAAATTTTAAAATTGAGGTTTAATATATTTAAATTTAAGAGCATTTGTGAAAATAATTAATTGAGCTCAAGTTGATTTTCGAAGAAAGAGCTAAATTAAATTGTCTTTACAAGGGTGTATTAAGTTCTGCATTATCATATTTATTTAAATCACTTGATCTTTTTAATATTTTAATAGAGTATCTCATTGATTTCAAATCATATTTTTTCAAATTAGAAAGTATTTGATTTGAGAACCATGTGAGCATTTATTGAAATATTAGAAAGACTGAGTGGTTTAAATAAATCTGATGAAGCACAATGTGTTTCAGCTTTGTGGAGACCACATATTAAATGCTTTTATTGAAGTTGAAAAATCAGGTTGTTTGATATTTATTTGTTAACTTTTGATCTTGTTCAAGTTACAATGAAATTTTAAAATTGATGTTATATTTAAATTTAAGAGAATTGGTGAAAATTTGGTATGCAGCTAATTAATATCATGCTAAATCATATATGACACTCATCTTTTCAATAGGTAATTTAGTTTTTTTACATATAAAATAGAGGGTTCAAAAATATTTAAAATAAGCAAGAATTTCAAATTGTTAAGAAATTCATGTAATATAGTAAAAAAAAAAAATTCTTAGACCTTCTATTTATTTTAAATAAGGCTCATGTGAGAGCTGAATAAAAAAATTTCAAATAGGGAAAAATGTCAATTTTAATCAGAAAAGTTACTTCTTGATTTCTTATATAATTATGTAATATACTAAATATGATATGTACATAAAGAATATACATATTAACTGACTGCAGAAATTTTTAGTTATTAAAATTGATTTAAAGTAAAAGTATATGTTTTAACTGAAGTTCGTTTACAATAAAGTTTTGGTAAACATTTTTTTTTATGAATGATATTAAGGTATAAATGTGTGACTGTATAATGTAAATGTATGATTATGATTTAGATCATGTTTGTATGTAAATATTATGTATATTTCTTTATATATGTTATGAATATTAAATAGAAGACTTGTTTTATTTTTGATATTGTAATGTAAAATGAAGCATGTAGGTGAAGTTTCTGTAGAAAAATGAAAAGTTGTAATGTAACTTTAAGTGTATTTACATCTTGATAAGGTAAAATCTGAGTTGGTGAAATTAAATATATTATTATAAAAATTATCTGATTGAATAATTTTTATTGAATTATTATTTTTAATATATATATATTTTAAATTATCCAGTCAAAATAAAGTACGATATAATTAATATTTTCATTTACAGTGCCAATATTAAAAATGTAAAAATAATAAAAATATCTTTATATTAAATGATTTCATTGACTATTTGCTAAAACATAATAATTGTTTCTTCAACCACAATTGGGAAAAGCATGGGTGGGGGGGTTTCAAAATGAATTATGTCAATCCGTATTTTTTAACAAGGGATTGACTTAATTAATTTCTGAATCCTCATGCTTTTATTTCAAATTAAATCTAAAAATCCCAATTGTGGTTGAAAAAACTTTTGTTTTCTTTTTAGTGGATCGACCAGTCAATGAAAATATTTAATTCAACTTCCAAGTGTTTGGGCACTATGGTAAGAAAAGATTATCATAAATGCATTTTGAATGAAGATTAGCACTTTCAAGGACGACTTGATTCCAGGTACATTTATGATAAGCTTTTCAGACAATTGCATAAGAAACATTGCTATTCTTGTGAAAAGCATTTAATATTAAAAAAATATTAACTGTATTATTTTATCTCTTTTTACTAAAATCAACTTGAAATCAATTAAGTGTAAAACTGAATGAAATAAAATTTTTATTAGTCAACATATTCTGAATAATCATTATTAAATTTATTTAAGAATGATTATTCTTTACTTGACATTTAACTCTAAGACTGTTTTTTACGAGGCTCCTTGTAGACATCTGACGTCACTCTAACTCAGCCGATTCTTATGCTAAAAAATTCGTTCGATACGTTTTGAAGAGGTTTTTAAAAGTTCTGTAAGATGGTGACCTCTTCCGACTTATTTTACAAGTAAAAAATAAAAAAAAACGCATTTAAACCTAAGCAAAGAAAGAACATTATTTGTGATTGGTTCTTAGCAAGCTCTCAGCCGAAAAAGACATTCTGATTGGCTGGAAAGAACAAAGAAAACGCCTGATCAAAGAAAATAAAGAAAAACGCTGAGATTTTCATTTCGAATCCAATTTTAAGTATTATAAAATTATATTTATGGAAATTAAAAATTATTTTCAGAGAGAATAATAAAAAAACAAAATTATTTTCGAAAAATATTGAAGATTTTAGTAAAAATATTGAAGATGTAGTAAAAAGAAATATTTACTTTTCTATAATGTAAAAGTCGATCTTTTTGTTTATATTATAGCTTTTATGTTGCCAAAATTGAATATTTTAGAATAAATAAATAGCAATTTATTTTTGAAAGAACTTTCGTTCTCTTCATAACCTGAAAAATTAATAATATACTTTTTATAAACGTATCTGAGTTGAATTTAATATTATAGGCGAATATGTTTTAACAATAGGCTTTGTCTTCAGTTTGTGAGTTGGCCAATTAAAAGATTTGATTTTTACCTCATACAACCAATAATATAATTAGCGGTTTAAGGGTTAAATGCAACCTTATTATTACTCGAAATTTAATAGTTCTTCATTAAGATCTTAACCATGACTACGTTTAATGATATTTCATCAAAACATTCCAGGAATTTATATGTGGATTAATGCAAAAAAAGACTTTATTTACATCATATAACCATGAAAATATTATATATATATATATAACTTGTTCTTGTTATATATATATATATATATATATATATATAAAACAAGTTGTATATATATATATATTGTAAGAATTAGACAGTCCAAACCTTAAGATATATAGATGCCTTTTAAAAAAAATGGGGAGGAGGGGAGCAGAAAACGGAGAAAATGTATTAGTTACCTTAATTTATAAAAAAAATATTTTAGAACTTTCTTTGCATATCTCTGATTGTATGAATATATATATATATATGCTTCAATTTATATATTTTAATAAAATATTTTAATTTTTGCTATTAATTTTATTTATTTAAAGTTTATATTTTGTTTGCATTTGTATTATGAATACAATATAATATAGAAACAAAGAGATGGCTAAATTATGGTTGAATGGTGATCAATAATCATTTTAATTATAATTATATCTAAATATGTGCGTAGATAATTTATGAAAAAAAAAGAATGCTTTATATTTATTTTTAATTTCATTTTACATAAAATGTATTTAATGTTTATTTATTTAAAATTATTTGTATAATTTTTATTTAATGCTCTATTTTGGATGCCAGAATATTTTAAAGAATTAACAATGAGTGTGTGTTTTTAAATCTTTATATATAACAATAAGCAAGATAGTATAAGACTTGAGGAGCTATGGATATTCGAAAAGTATTATGAAAATGCTGACACAGTAAAAGGAATTAGAATTATTTTTAATATCATTTTTTTATTTTTTTATTTTACTCACACATCCACATGTTTAGCAATAATTGATTTGCTGTTTTTGCTTTATTATTGTTAGATTGTATAAGAAATAAATTTCTTAAAATGTACAAGCAAACTATAATGCTGCTTCATTAAAAGTTATACTGTCTGGAATTTTGTTAATCTCGTTATTTGTTATCTGTTAAACTCATCAGCCAGAAAATTATCAAAGCAAAAGGTATATCTAGAGAAAAATATGTATAAGAAACAACAATCTATCTAAATCCCTGGAGAAAAAATATGTTAATATCATGATGGATAAAACATTTCAAAGAACTGTTAATTAGTCTCACCTGTATACCATAGTATTCTAAAAATAGTAAACACTTAACTAATAAATGATTCAATTTATTTTTTTGGAAATATTATTACCATTCATCTTCACAATGAAACATCAAAATTGTTAGAAAATCAATATTTAACAATAGCGATATGAACTTTCAAATTTATACAGAACTTTTAAAAAACACTGGCCTTCATTATTAATATTTGATTTCTTTCTTTTTATTGTTTTGTATAGGATTTTGATTTTTTTGGCATTTTCCTATAAAAACTTAAAAATGAAGAACAGATATCTAACTTAATATTTGTCTGGCACATTATTTATATCACACACATACCTATTTAGTAATGTGAATGAATTGAATTTGAATATACATCAGAATTTCTTATTGACAAAGGCTACCTAAATTATTAAACTATTATTATTGCTGATATATATATATATATATATATATATATATATATATATATATATATATATATATCCATCTAGTGATATATATATATATATATATATATATATATATATATATATATCACTAGATGGAGCTTTCCAATAACTCTAAACAAGCTTATTTTTTATAAGTGCCAAAAGGGAAAGAATTCAAATTCTTTATTGTTAAGTCCCTACATCCAGACCAATTGGTTTCAAGCTTACACTCACCCCAGGGCAGGGCTGGAATTATAGAAACCTGATTTAAAATACTAACTCAAAAATCATCATGTATAAAGCATGTTTCTATCAATTTGAAAGTCTGAACTTTTCAGACACGTAAATATCTTCAAATCCAGCTTTTCAAACTAGATAGCTATATGGATCTAAATTTAGATTAGTTTCACCATATGGTAAAATCCTCTGCAATATAGCATTGCAAAAGCCTTCAAAGTTACACTTATAATAATTAATAAAACAAGTCATAAATTTCGTAACTTGCTTTTAAGTTTGCATTTAAATGATCACTAGATGGAGCTTGCCAATAGCTCCAAACAAGCTTTATTTTTATAAGTGCCAAACGAGAAAGAATTCAATATCTCTACCGTTAAGTCCCTACCTCCAGACCAATTGGTTTTGAGCTTATGGCCCATCTCAGTGGAGATCTGGGACTCTAAAAACTACATTCAAAATACTAACTCAAAAGTCAGCACTTATAAAACACATATGGTAAAATTGAGTTGAATTCAGACCCATATGATTTGAAAAGCTTAATTTGAAGACATTTATGTGTCTGAAATATTGAGGCTTTTCAATAGATAGAAACATGTTTTATAAGTGCTGACTTTTGAATTAGTATTTTAGATCCAGTTTCTAGAGTCCCAACCCTCCACTGAGGTGGCTATAAGCTCAAAACCAAATGGTTTGGTGGTAAGGACTTAACAATAGAGATTTTGAATACTTTCTTTTTTGGTACTTATAAAAATAAAGCTTGTTTAGAGCTATTGCTAAGCTTTATCTAGTGATCATTTAAATGCAAGCTTAAAAGCAAGTTACAAAATTTATGACTTGTTATATATATATATATATATATACATATCATGTGATCATATATATATATATATATATATATATATATATATATGATCACAGATGGAGCTCTACCAATAGCCCACTCAAGCTTGTTTTCAATAAATGCTGAGAGACAATCGAAAATTCAATATCTCTTTCAAATTGTCTCCAACCTTTAAACCATTGTTTCATGCTAATTGGCAATCATCAGTAAAGGGTAGGAGGACTAGAAACTAGATATAAATCCCCAACTCTACTGAACAGCACTTATGTAAACTGTTCCTAAAAGTTTGAAAGCACGAATTTTTCAGGTACGTAAATATCTTAAAATCCAGCTAAACAAACTATGTCTGAATTCAGTTCAGTTTCACCACATAATTAAAAATTTCTGCAATCTATATCATTGCTAAAATCTTCAAAGGTATAATTATGATAAACAAAAACAAGTTAAAATTTTTTTTAACCTGCCTATAACTTGCATTTTATGATCACAGATGGAGCTTTACCAATAGCCCACTCAAGCTTGTTTTCAATAAATGCCGAGAGAGAATCAAAAATTCATCATCTCTTTCAAATTGTCCCCAACCTTTAAACCATGGTTTCATGCTAATTGGAAATCATCAGTAAAGGGTAGGAGGACTAGAAACTAGATCTAAATCCCCAACTCTACTGAACAGCACTTATGTAAACTGTTCCTATAAGTTTGAAAGCACATAATTTTTCAGATACATAAATATCTTAAAATCCAGCTAAACAAACTATATAGCTATATGGGTCTGAATTCAGTTCAGTTTCACCACATAGTTAAAAGGTTCTGCAATCTATATCATTGCTAAAACCGTCAAAGATATATATATGATAAACAAAAACAAGTTAAATTTTTTTAACCTGCCTATAGCTTGTATTTTATGATCACATATGGAGCTCTACCAATAGCCCACTCAAGCTTGTTTTCAATAAATGCCAAGAGAAAATCGAAAATTCAATATCTCTATCAAATTGTCCCGAACCTTTAAACCATGGTTTCATGCTAATTAGCAATTGTCAGTAAAGGGTAGGAGGACTAAAAACTAGATCTAAATCCCCAACTCTACTGAACAGCACTTATGTAAACTGTTCCTATAAGTTTGAAAGCATGAATTTTTCAGATATATAAATATCTTAAAATCCAGCTAAAGAAGCTTGAGTGGGTTATTCGTAGAGCTCCATCTGTGATCATAAAATGCAAGCTATAGGCAGGTTAAAAAAATTTTAACTTGTTTTTGTTTATCATAAATGTACCTTTGAAGGTTTTAGAAATGATATAGATTGCAGAACCTTTTAACTATGTGGTGAAACTGAACTGAATTCAGACCCATATAGCTATATAGTTTGTTTAGCTGGATTTTAAGATATTTATGTATCTGAAAAAATTGTGCTTTCAAAGTTTTAGGAACTGTTTACATAAGTGCTGTTCAGTAGAGTTGGGGATTTAGATCTAGTTTCTAGTCCTCCTATCCTTTACTGATGATTTCCAATTAGCATGAAACCATGGTTTAAAGGTTGGGGACAATTTGAAAAAGACATTGAATTTTTGATTCTCTCTCAGCATTTATTGAAAACAAACTTGAGTGGGCTATTGGTAGAGCTCCATCTGTGATGATAAAATGCTAGCTATAAGCAGGTTAAAAAAAATTTAATTTGTTTTTGTTTATCATATATATATATATATATATATATATATATCACTATATATATATATATATATATATATATATAGTGACCTTCTCTTATGACCATCAACTAATCTAGACTCATGTTTGGCGATATAATCAGCCTTTATATCTGTCTCTTTGAATGCTGGAATCATATGTATGAATCTGGCCACACATTTTATGGCACCAAATATGCCCTTTGTAAACTGTCATACTCTCATTATCAAGACTATAAGCATAAAGAAACAAAAAGGTTAAACTAATGAAATGATTCCTGTATTGAATAAAACTAACATAAAACTAAAGATCTAAAGAAGATCACAAGGTGATTAATAAAGATTATAACTTCTGTTTAAACCAGCTTTAAAATCCATACAAACAAAATGTGATGAGTTAAATTTGATATTCAGAAAACTAATAAATAACTAATAATTATATCTCTGGAATGATTATGAAATTAAACTTATAAATGAAATGATAAGTAAATTATGATATAGATGATTAAATGGATGATGAAAATAAGTAATAATTAAATAGTAGAATAAGGTAAGTCTAAGAATGAAGAGAAAAGAATAAATATGTATGAGAATAATTAATGATTGAGGTAATGATAGAATAAGAGTTAATGAATAGTGAAGATGATAAAAAGATAAAAGTTAATGTATGATTCAATGATGGAGACTGAAATATTAAACTATAAACTAATATTGTATTAAATGGTAAAAAGATAAGATAAATAAAAATAGGGATTTCAGGCTTGCCAGAAACAGAGTATTTATCATAGAGTCAAAACAAACTATACATTTTGTGACTAAAGAAGTAATTTCCACCTTAAAGTTTGGTTGACTTTCCTAAAACAGTGAAAGTAATCTATTTTCAAGTCTAATTATAATGAATAACTAGATATAAAATTTATTACAAATTTAAATTCTAGCTTGAAACATAACAATTAATTCTTCTCAGGGTTCAAACACTCTAAGATCATTCTCCAAAATATACTTGGGTCAAGTGAGAGGGATTTTACCACTACCCGAATATAATGCACAAAATAGCTCTTAATATAAACTCAAAATAACAACTGTATTTATCAGTTCTAAAGAAACTCTATAACTAATATAAACTTTAAAATTTAGGAATAGGAATGAATTTTTAATAATTCAAATGATAACTTACCAAATTCCTTTTCTCAAATAATTATAAACAATGTGATCAAGATCAGTGAAGGATAGCTCTGCGGATTTAACTAAACCAATTAAATCAAGATTACGTTTATATTTTCATATATTACTTAAAATAATCTGTACTCTAGGCTAATAACATTTTGATTATTGTGTGATGATACCTTAGATGTACTAATAAATTATAGGGCTTAACCAAATTATTAGGATATAACAACACATAGTTAATTGTACTATTTTAGTCGATGATGATTTCAATATATACTTTTCTGATATGTCGATAGCAATAACAATAATAGGGTGTATATAGTGATTAGCAATAAGACTGCAGGCCACTAAATAAATTTTTAAACACAACATGATTTATTTACATTTGTAAATATTTCTTTCAGACACATTGTCTGAAATAAAACCAATACATCAAATTAAACTCCAGGATGGAAAAATATTTGGTATCTCATTGACTATATTCTTAGTTTCTATGACCAACTTATTCAATGAAACTCAAAGTATCACTTATTATTGTTTAGCCTATCTTAAAAAAAAAATAATGAAACCTTATTTAAGCTGAACTCGAACTTAAATTACAAAAACAAAAGTGTATTGAGAACTTTAGGGTAAGCACAAATTTTAAATTTAGAATTCAAAAGTTATAAAGTAGTGCATTATACCAAAGTCATTTCTTTTATCAGAATGTGATAAGGGCAATCATCACATTCTGCACAATTAATAATTGATTAAAATTTGAGATGAATAGGTTCCGTGTATTAAAGTAAGAACAAACATCAGAAGTCAAATACACCCATGTCACTAAAACATTTCCTATGTCCACAACCTAATCATTGAATAGTTAACTGATCTTACCAATCTATTGGCAAATCACTACTTCATGAAGATAAATCCACACTGCCCACATGCATCTCTTGCTCTTACATTTATAAGTTCTACAATTACAAGTAGGTTTTGGGTTTGGTTTGTCTATAAATTGATGAAGATCCTATAACAGCATAAAACACTATTATAATTAGGCAAACACTCTAACTAGATCAGTGTTCCTTAATCTAACATCATCTTACTCTTGCTATTGGATTTTGAACCACTATACCTTACCATATACTATGGAAAACTAACTCTCTAACCTCATGAGGGATTAAACAATAAACAGGGAGGCTCTATAAAACAACATGATAGTTGTATAATAATATGGATAATTCTAATATCTCTTTATAGATATGCAAATCTGTGAGTTTATTCTCATCACAGGAAGATAGAATTCAGACCATGGATATCCTTTTTTGGGATTCATTATGCTAACTATGCATTAATTATTACTCTGCCTCTACCATACTATCCTCTCATGGAATAAGCAATGGTGATTCTCCATTAGCCCATGCTCAATATTAATATTAATCTATTTGATGCCATTAAATGTAGCATATACTTAGCAGCTAAAAGCTATCACAAATCATTCTCAATACTATAGCAGGGAATAACAACACCAACAATAAAAGTGGAAATATAAGTATTCCATTTCACAATGCAGAACCTATGAATGCATTAATAGACAAACCAAAATATATGTCAAATCATTAATTATTTCAAAATAATCAATTATGCTTTTGTTATAGCAAGTACTATGCATGTAAACAAATAAAGATCGACCTGCATTTATATTCAAAGTGGACATGTTCATTTCTATGTAAAATTAAGAAATGACAAAGGTTTAGATCGATTTTTCTTTTATATAAGAAAATAATTGGGTCTTTAGTATATCTTTGACAAAATTTAAGTCTATTTGTTCATTCTTTAAATAAATATTGATAACTATTTTAAAAGTACAAGAGGTAAATATATCTTCCCCTCTCCCCAGGTAAATGACACCTATTACTACATTTCCCCAAATTGGGAAAACAGCAAAAATATGTGTAATAATAAATGTATGTATCTTTATACATAAAAAAAATTTATACAAAAAAAAAATTTCCAAAGAACACATGATGTAATTATTATAAACTAACATAGCAATAATAAAAAATAAACAAACGTTTTCTACCATCAGAGTTTATCCTGTTAGTAAAGTTTATCTTATTCTGGTGAGCTAAAATGATAAGAACTGATATTATGATGAGCAAACATTCCTGAATAACACACACACACACACACACACATATATATATATATATATATATATTGATTATCCCGTTCGATGCTATTATAACAAGGCAATATTCAAATGTTTTCAAGTGAATCACAATTAAAATTGGTTTATTCACTTTTCTATAGATAATATTTCTTAATAACTTTATAGGTTATTATGATCATCAAAACAAACTTTTTAAATACATTTATTGATTCTGTTCTTTTTTTTTCTGTGGTAATATTTGTAACAATCTTTAAATAATCTGAGCATTTTTAAACCATTTTTAAAATCTTATTTATACACATTACACAGTTAAAATTTTAAAAGTAAATATTTATTTTATTACATTTGTGTTGGTAAGGTAATAACTGTTTAGCAATAGTAAAATGAATTTTATCCAATTATAAATATGATATCCTTAGCATTCTACTTAATCCATAACTCTCCATTTCCATAGTTAAATAAGTTGCCACGATAGTGATCTAGCAGATGAGTTTTATTTCTTAATAAAAATAAACAATAAATTCATACATTTTCCTTTTACTTTATTAAAATATAGATGATTTCAAATATGACTTTTTGATTTATTTACTATATATATCATAATACTTTTCTTTGAAATTATCTTAAATTACTTTTTTTTCTTGAGATTTTAATTTACAAGCAAGGTAGTTTTCTACTAAATAATAATAATAATAATAATAGCATGAAAATCAACATTGTTAACTTTTTATTTTAAGTCCAAATAATTTATGCATCATTTTAAAATCTAAAAATTAACCAAGATCAATAAAATAAAAATAATTTCTTACATTTTCTTGAATTGTTTTGTATCTGAAGTAATCTTTATTTAGGTAAGGACTTTTCCACATGGCTTTTATTTTTATTTTCCAATATAACTTTCAGGAACCATCAATCGATGGAAAAGGTGTTTAAAACGATAGCAAGGCTTTGAGATTGTCTTGCATTGGTGGTCAAGAGGTCAGCGCAACTGCCTTGCACTTGCAGGCAGTTTCCCGGGTTGCGGGTTCATGTCCCGGCCGATGCTATGACACTTAAAAACAAAAAAAAAGGCTTTGAGATTTTTATTCCATCATTTTAGATAACAATATACTATAATCTTTATTCAATTAAATTCCAAATTTCTCTGATGTTTCAGCGTTTTCTTCCTTATTTTATAAGAGTAGAATCCAAGTCTGTTGTTTCTAATGTCTCTTTTTCTTAATCACCCCCCCCTACAACTTTGTTTTAACATATATAGTTTTTATTACAATGCATTGTGGTAAAAATTGACCAATAACCTTAGTGTGAATATATTAATATTACCCCCTCTATCTTTATTTTAAACAACTACTCACAATATGCAAGGCAGTTTTGGATTCACTACAAAAAATATGCTTAAGGCATTGACTACAACCATTTGTTTTACAAGATTTAATAAATTTATTTCAATTGCTATTCCATAATAATTAATAAGATATCAATATATTCATCTCCCAATTAATAACAATTCTTTTCAATTGTTAATTTAGTCTAGTCAGAGCCTAGACTAGGTTTGAAATCTCATTCCCACTCTAGCAAATTTCCTAGTGCATCCAGAACAGTCTTTATTTAAAGCCACTTATTAAGATTTTCATGCCAGATCTATTATGATGATTTAAAATTTTGGATTATTTAATAGAGGGACCTAAATAAAAGGTCACAATATATATATATATATATATATATATATATATATATATATATATATATATATTATACCGGTTCATCCATACCCTGATAAGGTGAGCATGCGCACATATCGAACATGAAACAAATATGGTGGCACCTCAGGGTAGGAAGTAATTTCAAATCTTTTTTATGATCGGTTTGATACAGTCATTGGTATGTTTATAAAGTATAGACTCTTACATATCTTAGAAAGATTTCTTTAATTTCAATCCTTCATGCCACACCCAGAAAGAAAAAAAATAATCCCCCGTCCTGAAAGGATATGTAAAGTCAATAATAACATGAAATAAAATGAATCAAACAAAATCTAATAAAAATAAACACCCAATGACCAAAGATTTAAACCCTGATAAGGAAGTATCCCATATGCCAGCTAATGTTCTCTTTATCTCAGGTAAGGAAATAAAAAACTAAAACTCACACAATTATCTAAGTGTCTTATTATGTTAGAGAAAGAAATATGAATAAACTATCAAAGCAGTAAGGTAGTTTTATATTAAATTAATGTTTATTGAATCCCTTCACCGATTCCCAAGATAAATATAATAATAATAATAAACACCAAAGCATAATATATATATATATATGATCAATAGATGGCGTCTTTACCAAAACCGCCGAAACAAGTGTAAAATATTTTTACATAAACGCAAAAGGAGTCAGAATTAACTACCTCTTTCATTTTGCTCACCTCCAGATCAGCTGATTTCAAGCTGGTTTGCTTTCGTCAGTGGAAGGATAGAGCTATAGAAACTAGGTCTAAAGACTGACTCTCAAGCGTTTATGCAAAACGTTTATATCAGTTTGCAAGCGTGAATTTTTCAGACTGGTAAAGTCTTCAAACTCAGCCTAGCAAGCTAGATATCTATATGGGTCTGATCTCAGTTCAGTTTCACCACATAGTCAAAGTCTCTGCAATATATATCATTGCAAGAAAACTTTAAAGGTACATTTATGAAAAATAAAAACAAGTTAGTCACGTAACCTGCTATCACTTGTTATTTATGATCAATAGATGGCGTCTTTACCAAAACCGCCGAAACAAGTGTAAAATATTTTTACATAAACGCAAAAGGAGTCAGAATTAACTACCTCTTTCATTTTGCTCACCTCCAGATCAGCTGATTTCAAGCTGGTTTGCTTTCGTCAGTGGAAGGATAGAGCTATAGAAACTAGGTCTAAAGACTGACTCTCAAGCGTTTATGCAAAACGTTTATATCAGTTTGCAAGCGTGAATTTTTCAGACTGGTAAAGTCTTCAAACTCAGCCTAGCAAGCTAGATATCTATATGGGTCTGATCTCAGTTCAGTTTCACCACATAGTCAAAGTCTCTGCAATATATATCATTGCAAGAAAACTTTAAAGGTACATTTATGAAAAATAAAAACAAGTTAGTCACGTAACCTGCTATCACTTGTTATTTATGATCAATAGATGGCGTCTTTACCAAAACCGCCGAAACAAGTGTAAAATATTTTTACATAAACGCAAAAGGAGTCAGAATTAACTACCTCTTTCATTTTGCTCACCTCCAGATCAGCTGATTTCAAGCTGGTTTGCTTTCGTCAGTGGAAGGATAGAGCTATAGAAACTAGGTCTAAAGACTGACTCTCAAGCGTTTATGCAAAACGTTTATATCAGTTTGCAAGCGTGAATTTTTCAGACTGGTAAAGTCTTCAAACTCAGCCTAGCAAGCTAGATATCTATATGGGTCTGATCTCAGTTCAGTTTCACCACATAGTCAAAGTCTCTGCAATATATATCATTGCAAGAAAACTTTAAAGGTACATTTATGAAAAATAAAAACAAGTTAGTCACGTAACCTGCTATCACTTGTTATTTATGATCAATAGATGGCGTCTTTACCAAAACCGCCGAAACAAGTGTAAAATATTTTTACATAAACGCAAAAGGAGTCAGAATTAACTACCTCTTTCATTTTGCTCACCTCCAGATCAGCTGATTTCAAGCTGGTTTGCTTTCGTCAGTGGAAGGATAGAGCTATAGAAACTAGGTCTAAAGACTGACTCTCAAGCGTTTATGCAAAACGTTTATATCAGTTTGCAAGCGTGAATTTTTCAGACCGGTAAAGTCTTCAAACTCAGCCTAGCAAGCTAGATATCTATATGGGTCTGATCTCAGTTCAGTTTCACCACATAGTCAAAGTCTCTGCAATCGGAAGAGCATATATCATTGCAAGAAAACTTTAAAGGTACATTTATGAAAAATAAAAACAAGTTAGTCACGTAACCTGCTATCACTTGTTATTTATGATCAATAGATGGCGTCTTTACCAAAACCGCCGAAACAAGTGTAAAATATTTTTACATAAACGCAAAAGGAGTCAGAATTAACTACCTCTTTCATTTTGCTCACCTCCAGATCAGCTGATTTCAAGCTGGTTTGCTTTCGTCAGTGGAAGGATAGAGCTATAGAAACTAGGTCTAAAGACTGACTCTCAAGCGTTTATGCAAAACGTTTATATCAGTTTGCAAGCGTGAATTTTTCAGACCGGTAAAGTCTTCAAACTCAGCCTAGCAAGCTAGATATCTATATGGGTCTGATCTCAGTTCAGTTTCACCACATAGTCAAAGTCTCTGCAATATATATCATTGCAAGAAAACTTTAAAGGTACATTTATGAAAAATAAAAACAAGTTAGTCACGTAACCTGCTATCACTTGTTATTTATGATCAATAGATGGCGTCTTTACCAAAGACGCCGAAACAAGTGTAAAATATTTTTACATAAACGCAAAAGGAGTCAGAATTAACTACCTCTTTCATTTTGCTCACCTCCAGATCAGCTGATTTCAAGCTGGTTTGCTTTCGTCAGTGGAAGGATAGAGCTATAGAAACTAGGTCTAAAGACTGACTCTCAAGCGTTTATGCAAAACGTTTATATCAGTTTGCAAGCGTGAATTTTTCAGACTGGTAAAGTCTTCAAACTCAGCCTAGCAAGCTAGATATCTATATGGGTCTGATCTCAGTTCAGTTTCACCACATAGTCAAAGTCTCTGCAATATATATCATTGCAAGAAAACTTTAAAGGTACATTTATGAAAAATAAAAACAAGTTAGTCACGTAACCTGCTATCACTTGTTATTTATGATCAATAGATGGCGTCTTTACCAAAACCGCCGAAACAAGTGTAAAATATTTTTACATAAACGCAAAAGGAGTCAGAATTAACTACCTCTTTCATTTTGCTCACCTCCAGATCAGCTGATTTCAAGCTGGTTTGCTTTCGTCAGTGGAAGGATAGAGCTATAGAAACTAGGTCTAAAGACTGACTCTCAAGCGTTTATGCAAAACGTTTATATCAGTTTGCAAGCGTGAATTTTTCAGACTGGTAAAGTCTTCAAACTCAGCCTAGCAAGCTAGATATCTATATGGGTCTGATCTCAGTTCAGTTTCACCACATAGTCAAAGTCTCTGCAATATATATCATTGCAAGAAAACTTTAAAGGTACATTTATGAAAAATAAAAACAAGTTAGTCACGTAACCTGCTATCACTTGTTATTTATGATCAATAGATGGCGTCTTTACCAAAACCGCCGAAACAAGTGTAAAATATTTTTACATAAACGCAAAAGGAGTCAGAATTAACTACCTCTTTCATTTTGCTCACCTCCAGATCAGCTGATTTCAAGCTGGTTTGCTTTCGTCAGTGGAAGGATAGAGCTATAGAAACTAGGTCTAAAGACTGACTCTCAAGCGTTTATGCAAAACGTTTATATCAGTTTGCAAGCGTGAATTTTTCAGACTGGTAAAGTCTTCAAACTCAGCCTAGCAAGCTAGATATCTATATGGGTCTGATCTCAGTTCAGTTTCACCACATAGTCAAAGTCTCTGCAATATATATCATTGCAAGAAAACTTTAAAGGTACATTTATGAAAAATAAAAACAAGTTAGTCACGTAACCTGCTATCACTTGTTATTTATGATCAATAGATGGCGTCTTTACCAAAACCGCCGAAACAAGTGTAAAATATAGATATCTAGCTTGCTAGGCTGAGTTTGAAGACTTTACCAGTCTGAAAAATTCACGCTTGCAAACTGATATAAACGTTTTGCATAAACGCTTGAGAGTCAGTCTTTAGACCTAGTTTCTATAGCTCTATCCTTCCACTGACGAAAGCAAACCAGCTTGAAATCAGCTGATCTGGAGGTGAGCAAAATGAAAGAGGTAGTTAATTCTGACTCCTTTTGCGTTTATGTAAAAATATTTTACACTTGTTTCGGCGGTTTTGGTAAAGACGCCATCTATTGATCATAAATAACAAGTGATAGCAGGTTACGTGACTAACTTGTTTTTATTTTTCATAAATGTACCTTTAAAGTTTTCTTGCAATGATATATATTGCAGAGACTTTGACTATGTGGTGAAACTGAACTGAGATCAGACCCATATAGATATCTAGCTTGCTAGGCTGAGTTTGAAGACTTTACCAGTCTGAAAAATTCACGCTTGCAAACTGATATAAACGTTTTGCATAAACGCTTGAGAGTCAGTCTTTAGACCTAGTTTCTATAGCTCTATCCTTCCACTGACGAAAGCAAACCAGCTTGAAATCAGCTGATCTGGAGGTGAGCAAAATGAAAGAGGTAGTTAATTCTGACTCCTTTTGCGTTTATGTAAAAATATTTTACACTTGTTTCGGCGGTTTTGGTAAAGACGCCATCTATTGATCATAAATAACAAGTGATAGCAGGTTACGTGACTAACTTGTTTTTATTTTTCATAAATGTACCTTTAAAGTTTTCTTGCAATGATATATATTGCAGAGACTTTGACTATGTGGTGAAACTGAACTGAGATCAGACCCATATAGATATCTAGCTTGCTAGGCTGAGTTTGAAGACTTTACCAGTCTGAAAAATTCACGCTTGCAAACTGATATAAACGTTTTGCATAAACGCTTGAGAGTCAGTCTTTAGACCTAGTTTCTATAGCTCTATCCTTCCACTGACGAAAGCAA
The DNA here is from genome assembly GCA_028023455.1 of Epiperipatus broadwayi. Taxonomy (NCBI): domain Eukaryota; kingdom Metazoa; phylum Onychophora; class Udeonychophora; order Euonychophora; family Peripatidae; genus Epiperipatus; species Epiperipatus broadwayi. The sequence goes on from JAQFVV010000123.1 coordinate 2,058,403, forward strand.
ACCAGCTTGAAATCAGCTGATCTGGAGGTGAGCAAAATGAAAGAGGTAGTTAATTCTGACTCCTTTTGCGTTTATGTAAAAATATTTTACACTTGTTTCGGCGGTTTTGGTAAAGACGCCATCTATTGATCATAAATAACAAGTGATAGCAGGTTACGTGACTAACTTGTTTTTATTTTTCATAAATGTACCTTTAAAGTTTTCTTGCAATGATATATATTGCAGAGACTTTGACTATGTGGTGAAACTGAACTGAGATCAGACCCATATAGATATCTAGCTTGCTAGGCTGAGTTTGAAGACTTTACCAGTCTGAAAAATTCACGCTTGCAAACTGATATAAACGTTTTGCATAAACGCTTGAGAGTCAGTCTTTAGACCTAGTTTCTATAGCTCTATCCTTCCACTGACGAAAGCAAACCAGCTTGAAATCAGCTGATCTGGAGGTGAGCAAAATGAAAGAGGTAGTTAATTCTGACTCCTTTTGCGTTTATGTAAAAATATTTTACACTTGTTTCGGCGGTTTTGGTAAAGACGCCATCTATTGATCATAAATAACAAGTGATAGCAGGTTACGTGACTAACTTGTTTTTATTTTTCATAAATGTACCTTTAAAGTTTTCTTGCAATGATATATATTGCAGAGACTTTGACTATGTGGTGAAACTGAACTGAGATCAGACCCATATAGATATCTAGCTTGCTAGGCTGAGTTTGAAGACTTTACCAGTCTGAAAAATTCACGCTTGCAAACTGATATAAACGTTTTGCATAAACGCTTGAGAGTCAGTCTTTAGACCTAGTTTCTATAGCTCTATCCTTCCACTGACGAAAGCAAACCAGCTTGAAATCAGCTGATCTGGAGGTGAGCAAAATGAAAGAGGTAGTTAATTCTGACTCCTTTTGCGTTTATGTAAAAATATTTTACACTTGTTTCGGCGGTTTTGGTAAAGACGCCATCTATTGATCATAAATAACAAGTGATAGCAGGTTACGTGACTAACTTGTTTTTATTTTTCATAAATGTACCTTTAAAGTTTTCTTGCAATGATATATATTGCAGAGACTTTGACTATGTGGTGAAACTGAACTGAGATCAGACCCATATAGATATCTAGCTTGCTAGGCTGAGTTTGAAGACTTTACCAGTCTGAAAAATTCACGCTTGCAAACTGATATAAACGTTTTGCATAAACGCTTGAGAGTCAGTCTTTAGACCTAGTTTCTATAGCTCTATCCTTCCACTGACGAAAGCAAACCAGCTTGAAATCAGCTGATCTGGAGGTGAGCAAAATGAAAGAGGTAGTTAATTCTGACTCCTTTTGCGTTTATGTAAAAATATTTTACACTTGTTTCGGCGGTTTTGGTAAAGACGCCATCTATTGATCATAAATAACAAGTGATAGCAGGTTACGTGACTAACTTGTTTTTATTTTTCATATATATATATATATTAGAGTATTATAAATATATTAACAAAGAAAGAGAATGTAAAATTATAAAGAATCAACTAGTGAGAAAGTGGTCTAAGGTTCATAACTCGCACATGAATACATTTCATAAACCTTAGATGGTAAGTAAAACATTATTTTAATGGGAGAAATATATCAATAAAAGATTTATTACATTGAAATTTGTATGAAATTATTAGAATAAAAAAATATAATAACATTAAGAAGAGTACCACATAAAGTCTATGTCATATGTCTAGGGGTTCTGAGTAGGCCAAGTATCTGTTCATCTAGAATGGCAGGGACTTCTCTTTAACATGGCATCATTTGGCTGCTTTCCTTATCATTTGGCGGATGGATTTAGAAGACATTTCTGGTATTGTTCAACAGCTCTCATGATCACTTGATAACTGGATTCAGGAGATCTTTCTGGTATTGTTTCATGGATTTCACGATCATTTGATGGCTGGATTCAGGACACCTTGCTGATGACAGGAGCAGAGCTGGCTGGGCACACTGACTGGGGGTTCCTACCACATGATCATTTCACTGATGTGAGTACATTTGTGCTTGAGATTTAATTATAAATTTCTTCTTTGGTTAATGATTATTTTGTTTTTTACAGCACTGGTAACGATTCTTTTACTTTGGGTTTCAAATACTAACACCTTCCTGCAAACACTATTCTCTACCACACCAATACAAATTATCTAATTGGAAACCATCTTGAAGTTTACATCGGAATGATTTAAGAAAAATAATTAGAACTGGGAATTCTCTAAGTTCAAACAAGCAAGTTCAGAGAAATCCAAAAAAAAAATTAGCATGAGTGAGTTAGTGATTATTTAGTGACTGATTGACTTAGTTACTGCTTGACTGTTTGTGCCTGATTGCCTGTGCCCAATTGAATTCCACTAAGCTGGTGAACAGCATATAGCCTTCTTCATTAGAATCCCAATCTAGGTACCCATCTGGTACACATTTAATTACCTAATTTTGACTTTTGTTAGTGGATTCATACAATGTACAAAGCATTCCTATGAAATCCACTAATTACTCTCAAGAATTTATTTATTTTTAATTTCATTGATTATCTACTCAGCTTCAACATACACACACAAAAAAAAAACAGTTTAATTATATACGTTATTTTCCGATAATCATATTCCATTTAAAATATTTGTTTAATTAAATTAGATATTTTTCCCCACCCACATTAACATACATTTTAACAAACTCTTTTATTGAGTTGAAATATTTGATATTAAAAAAAAAAAGAAGAAACAAAATTATTTATCTATTAAAATGTATTTGCCTTTAGGCTTTTCTTAAATTTAAAACAATAGGTTTGTAAAGAAAAATATCTAGTACAACTTTTGATTTAAAATTACCTATATGTTAGATTTTTAAATATTACCATTTCCCTTTTTTTTCACAAGCATTTAACAAACAAAAAAAAATTATATATACAAATTATGCATATACATATTTGCATTTATAAAAAAAATGAACATAAAATAATACAAATAAATTATAAGCATATAGTTAATATGCTGATACTTCACAATATAAACCTTAACTATTGGCTTTTCTTGTGTGTGTGTGAGTATATGACATATTCACAGACATCTCTCACTTATTTTATAATTTGACTTGATTAAAATTTATATAGACTGCATACACACATGTTTAATGGATTTTATTATGCATTTAGGCCATTTTATTATGTAATACCATCTTATGCTTGGCCATACAAAGTGTGCCTCTCATAATATATATATATTTTAACAGGCTGATTGATTCCATAAAAGATAGGGGAGCACATCTTACTATGGTTGGACTTTGGGTCTCTGGATAGGATGCAAGTGATTATGCGATGAAATATATAACCTATGATTGTACCTACTTCCAATAGACTAGCTCTACCTATTTTTATTAACTTAGATACAATTTGGGTCAGTTCATCCAATTCTCACCCCTTTCTAGCCGTGTTATACCACAGTATTCAAACTCAGGGAGTAATTGCCTGAGCTCTCTTATCAGGAAAGGAGATCACACTAATAGTAGTTATTGCACCTCTATATAAGTGATAATTAATTACCAAAAATCATATAAGCATAAGATATATAAAAAATATGTATGTACAGTATAAGTATATATGTATTAAAAGTTATAATAAATGACTTAAATATGTATATGTATTTCCTCTATCATAGTAATAATATTAATAGGTGTAAGACTAAATAAGATAATAATGTTTATAATGGGTATGTGAATAATGAAGAACTATAAAGCTGATGGTGGATATTTAAATAATGATGAGTTAGAAACCAAATTAAAATAACGAATTTTATAAACATTTATTGACTAACAAAAATTATAAAATATGAATAACAATTAAATCTGATACATGTAATTTATTTTGTCAAGGATGAATCTCTACTACATTGATATCTATAATGATATTAATAAAAATAAAACCCTTGCCTGGTACTCAAGTTTTAGCTAAAGATGCCTCTCTATGGTGCGGTTTTCATGCTAAAACACATAAAAATGCTGTTTCCGTGGCTGACACATTCGAACCCGCGTTTTCTATATTACAACTTTTTTGTTGTGCTACAGAATGCAGGCTGCTATGTCACATCACAGTACAGCATTATGTCACATAGCAGCAAATACATTTTCTGAATTTGCACAATTTATAAAATAATTACTGTTTGCTGAGAGAGTTTGTATTTGAATTGTATTGAAATGTTGTTTTCATTGGATTTTTTTTTATTTTAAACTATTGAAATGTTCAGATTTTTTAAAACAATAATTATAAAACATTTTACAATGTACTGTATTGAACGTTTATTTGGGAAAATGTTAAATATCTATGTTTTTATTGAGTTGCAATTAGTAATGTGTCAAGTAACGTACTGTTAGTAACATTCCATGAGACAAAGAAGATTCTATTGTCTGTATATTTTTGAAGTAAAAAAGAGTGGTACAAAAAAAATATCCAGTAAGAAAAGATCAAATATAGAGGTTTTTTGTAAATTTAATAAAAAGCAAATATTAAAAACATGTTTAATAAATAAAGAAGACATTTGTATGTGTTTGTTGTTGTTTAAAAAAGTTTGAGTTTCTTTATTCTGTCCGAGTACTGTTACAATTTTGAATTTTTTTATTTTAGCATTACAAACAATCAGAATCCTAACCCTAAAACTAACCCTAACCCTAAACCTAACCCTAAACTAACACTAAAACTAACCCTAAAACTAATCCTTAAACTAACCCTCAACCTAACCCTAAACTAACCCTAAAACTAACCCTAAATCTAACCATAACAACTTTTACTTTTTTTACGATTATTATTTTTTAGTTAAACAACAACAAAAAAATTTGTAACACAAGTAAAAAAATATCCGATAGAAAACTGATAAAAAAAAGCCATAACACAAATAAAATATCCGATAGAAAATTGATAAAAAAAAGCTGTAACACAATTTAAAAAATATACTATATAAAAAATATGAATCAAATTGTAATTTGTTGATTTTATTTTATATTTATTATTATCATTTAAATTGTATACGTTAATAAAAAATAATATTTAAAAAAGACGATTTTGTTTTGTTTTTATTTTCACATTACAAAAAAAGCACAGAAAAAATTATTAAAATCAACGTCCCGTGAATGTTCATATTTTATAGTTTTAGCGTGAAAATGGTGCCATCCAACAGCATCTTTAGCTATAAGACAAGCACCCCTTGCCCTAAACCCAATGGTAGAAGTTCATGTACTTGACTAATTATTTACAACAATGAATATGTAAAATTATAATATGTATAGGTGATTTCAATTGTAGCTGGCTAATTTAAAATATGTATACAAACATAACAACAAAAAAATAATCTTTGTTGTCTAGATAAATTAATGATTATAAATCATTGACTTATAAAAGCAATACAAAAGTAAGATTAATTAATGGGATAATGTTAAAATTTCTTACCTCACAATTTTCTATAGGTTGTCAAATGTCTGTGAAATGGGAAGGTCAAAACTATTAATTTTTTTATTCTTATACAATTATAGATGATAAATATATATATATATCTATATATATATATATTATAGATGATAAATATATATATAAATCTAATTCCTCCCCCCCTTATTACTCTCATACAAAGTTTCTCCAAAATTATACACATTAGCTTCCATTTGTAGAAACAAAAATAATACTTAAAATTTACAATAGACAAAATAATAAAACAAAAATCACAATTTTTATCCCATTATGTTAATTAAAGTTCGATAAGTCTGCTGGAAATTGTTCATTTTCTAAATAAATTCCTAGGAATGGAGATGAAGTTTTGCTCCCAGAAAAATAGAAGTTTCTAGTCTGAGTCAAAAACTAATAATGTTCTCCAATTATTCTGTCTTGGATTTGTTTAGGCATTTTATTTAAAGCAAAGATGATTTTCAAATTTCTTCTAAATGGGCAGGTAAAATCTTTAAACTTTCATGGCTTTATTGATGACATATTATTACCCCATGGTACAAACTTTTCAGCAAGCAATCATGATATAAAAATAATATATATATTTATTGATTCATTTGCTGCTCAAGATTTCAATGATGATATTATTATTTATCAAAACAATTAATTATTGAATATTACTGCAATGCACAAATTTATCTAAAATTTGTCTAATTAGCAAATAATTTAAATCTTCTTTCTTTCAAATTATTTCTTTATTTTCAAACGATTGCTTTAGAATTTCAGCTTTTGATCATTTTGATTAATATTTTAAAAAATATTTATATATTTAAATTTGATCATTCTCATCCATTTTGTATTCGAATTTATTTTTTTATTCAGAAAAAAAAAGTTCTATCTTCGAATGCAGAAGACAATTATAACAATTAATACTGTGTTGTATGTTGCATGAAGTGTTTTTAAACATTTTAACCTTGACATTTCCTATTGTTTAACTGACGTAATATAAATAAATGGGATTATAAATAAAAATAATAATTTATAAATATTTTAAATTTCATTTCCACAAATGGTTTCTCTGTGTTTACATTTTAATTCAGTCATTGTTTTTATTTTATTTTTTAAGTTTATGTGTAAGTTTTTTTTTATAGTCATCCCAATTACTAACATATAATACGTTTTATTCCAGTGTTAATATACCTATTTGTTTCTCCCTAGTAATTTAATGGCTTTTATTACTTCTTTAGAAATAAAAAGATGTTTATACACATGTATATGTTGGAAAGAAAAAAATGTTAATATTACAATTTGCTTGGCAATTTATTGGTTAAGCAAATATATTATGAGGCTCCAATTGCTAGAGTGTCTTAAATAACTGGATGGTGTGGCAGGTTGTAGCTCATCACTACAAACCCCTTCTCTTACAGGGTTAAAATTCTAACTTATGGATAGAATTTTATCACTAACATATAAGTACGTGTTTGTTTAATGCTGGATTGAGTTAGATTTCAATGAATGGGTTTAAAAATAAATTACTCTAATGTTGCTTAATTTTATCAGCTAGTCTTTCAAAATTACTTTACACTTTATTTTTATTGTTAAATAATATATCATTTAAAGTGTGATTTGAACTTAGGGTTTTTTTTCTTTTCTCCTTATTGATGGTTATGTGGACCAAACAATTAACTGGTAATGTGCCTCTATTTAGACACCACATAAATTTATTTGTTAGCCTTCATCCTGCTCCTTTTTTGAGTCTTACTGGATTTTTTTGAAGGTCTAACTAAATATTAGAGCATCCATTACACTGTATGGATTGACTCTTCTATCTTGGTTAATGTCAAGATAACCCAATGCTTTTAAAACATTAACCTGGGTATATCCTCATCAACAAAAAAAATATATAAATATAATATCCCTAGTTATACTCTTTTTTTTAAATCACCTAGATATAAATATAGATATTTTCTCTGATATTGATTTTATCTCTTACTATGCTTTAACTATCACTTCTAGTTATTATTCCAGCTGGTTTGTGCATTCTATAAAGCAACTGTATGTTCACATGGAGATTCCAAGATATGGTTTTAAGATATGGGCATTATATGTTGCACGTACCTCTCCTCCAATATCAATCCAATATGCATTATGACCAGATTGTTTTACTATTGTAAATGGTGTCTCATATTGATTATAAACTTATGGTACATATTATCTTGCAGTTTACTTACATGTGTGGTTTTTATCAAGACTTTGTCCCCTACTTTAAAATTATGATATACCTTTCCATTTTTATTTTTATTTCTTAAGTCAGCCCTTTTCTTGAGCCTTTCATATGCTTGTAATCTTTCCTATTCCACATTTATTTCTGTGGGATATACTGGGGGTTGATATGCAGTGAATAAAATAGGTGTGAGTTGGTGTAAATGTAGTCTAATGGGTGTGAATCCTGTTGATTCATTTATGTTCCAGTTAATATAATTGACTACACACTTTGTTTGCTTTCCACACCCCTTATGCTCATTTCCCAAATAGGTCTGAACAAATGTCTGAGCTCCTGCATTACATGTTCACAAGGGTTCGACTGTGGGTTCCTAATGGATGTAAGCACATGTTTGATCTGTGATTTTTCCACCCATTTTTTCCATTCCTTTGATAAAAAAGGGGTGCCATGATCTGTTAAGATGGTCCCAGGCTTCCCTATCAATAGAAATTGGAGGGTGTCTAATACCTTGATCGTATGTCTGGTATTAGCTTGGGGTATTGGGTAAGTAGACACATATTTAGAAAAGAGATTATAGGTGACTAACAGGTATTTTTGCTTGTGGAATGGGGGTAATGGCCCATAATAGTCTATCACAAGGATCTCGTTTAGTCTTTCTGGTATGATTGATCTTAATGAACCACTGTATTTTTGGTTTACTGGCTTAGCTTTTAAACAATTCAGACAGTTCCAAAGTATGCTGAGGACATCATGATACATTTTTGGCCAGTAAAACCAATTTTTAATAGTATACTCAGTTTTATGAACACCAAAATGTCCATATAAACTATGTATATGTCTTATGACTGGGATTCGTATAGATTTAGGTATTACTACCCTCCACTCATCCATATGTGAATTTATATTACATAATAAGACCTGCTTTTCTATCTTGTATGATGTGAGATCTTTCGGCACATGCAGAACTTTCTCCCCCTTTAAAGCTTTAATTATGGGGTTTAAGTCAGTATCTTTTGACTGTATGTCTTGTAAGTTTTCTAAATCATTCTCTACATTTTTATCAATAATTAGATCGATGTTAGTAATGTAGGCATTATCTACTGACAGATTATATTGTTCTGACCTACATGGGTTTCGACTGAGCACATCTGCTACAACATTCTCGGATCCTTTGCAATATTGGATGGTGTAATTGAATTCCTGTAATAACAAGCTCCACCAGATTAAACAACTGTTGGTCAAGTAGCTGTGATCAGGAATTTGAGGCTTTTGTGACCAGTGACCACTATCACCTCTGAACCAAGAAGCATTTGTCAAAACTTTTGGAAAGCCCACACTATTGCTAGTGCTTCCTTTTTGGTGACTGTATAATTTAATTCTGGACCTTTCAAGAGGTGGCTGATGAAATAGAGGACACCAGGTTGACCATCATTCTGGATCTGGGATAATGTTATCCCTAATCCAAAACCACTGCTGTCCGTTTGAACAATAAATGGTTTGTTAAAATCAGGGAAGGCTAAGATGATTTGCTCTAAGAACTCTACTTTAATCTTTGCAAATGCCTCATCTTGTTCACTAGTCCAGTTTCACCTTTCATCTTTTCTAATGAGTTTTAGTAATGGTTCCATGTGGTCAGAGAACTTTTGTAAAAAATGATTATAGAAATTACATAGTCCCAAGAATGATCTATTTTTTTTTATTAGTGGGCTTTGGAAAGTTCTGTATGGCACTGATCTTGTCTGGATGTGGTCTTATCCCATTGCAACCAATGATGTGACCTAAAAAGACTACCTCATTACAAACTAAAGTACTCTTCTTAAAGTTGACCTTTATCTCTTTTTTTAAACACTCTTTAAAGAATATAGTTAGGTGTTGAAAGTGTTCTTCAACTGTAGTAGATGCGATTATTATTTCATCCACATAAATGATTGTGATCTGTTTAACCTCAGGTGATAGGGTTTTGTCCAGGCACCTTATTATGCCAAAACCACTATTGATCAATCCAAAGGACATTCTATTAAACTGATAAGTGAAACCCTCCTATCGGAAGGCAGTATATTGGTGATCATCAGGATGGAGTTCAATTTGCCAATAACTGGAGGTTAAATCAAAGGTAGAGAATACCTTCTTATTTCCAAATTTCATGAATAATTCATGGATGGGTGGTGGAATGTTTCTATCAGGAACTGTAATTTTGTTTAGTTGATGAGCATCCAAACAAAATCTCATCAACCCATCCTTCTTCTTCACAGTTACAATTGGATTACAATAAGGTGAAGAACATTTGGAAATAATTCCCCAATCTAGCATCTTGTTGATTTGCTTAGTTATCTCTTCACGATACTGATATGGAATAGGATACGATCTGGATTGGAATGGTTGGTCATGAATGAGTCTTATTCTTTGCTGGAAACCCTCTATTATCCCTGGTATTTCTGAGAAAATTGGGCTAAACTGATTTATAACTGATCGCAATTCCTTCGTACTATCGCTTTCAATCAAGTTGGATTGTGCGATTTTTTGTTCTATGAGTGCTTCTGGGATGGTAGATATTATGCAGTCAACTTCAGGTAGGTCATATCTTGGAAGCAATGTCATCTCCAAGATCTCATCACTAACCCTAACTGTCTTATCAGAGAAATCAATAAAACAATGGGTATTTTTTTCAGGAAATCTGCCCCTAGGATAACATCATGTATTAAGCCATTCAGTATTAAAACACATGATAGAGAATTGTTTGGCCAATGTTCAAATGAACCCAGATTTGTTTTTGTGCTAGTTTAGCCTTTCTATTGTTTGCCATGGTGACTTGTACTGATTTCAGTGGTAGAATCTTAATGTTTGGATTTTTAATCAGAACCTTATGATAGAAATTGTCTGATATAACTGAAATTTGGCTACCTGAGTCTAATAAGGCTTATACTAGCAAACCTCAAACAAAATCTCTATCAATGGGCAGCTTTGCAACGCAAAATTGGTTGCCTTGTCATCCCATGAGCACATTAGATTAGTGATTTCTTCTATTATGGTTTGACTAGCATTCTTCATTGTATTTTCGGTTTCTTAAGGTGAGGAACATGGCCTCAAGTACCATTCTAGTTTGGTTTTGGCAAGATAGTAGGTACATGGTTACTGCACCCTGGCTTTGGATTATTCCCTGGGCTATTATGGGTATTTGTTTTGTTTTTCCCACTATTAACTTCGGTTCTATCAGGAGTCCATATGTAAGGAGAGGATTTTTCATGGATTTTTCCTTCCAATGATATGGGTCATTATTATTTTTTCTTTTTTTGTAGTAAATGGTATTGATGGCCATTTCTTCTTTTCGTTTTTCAGGCATCCTATTTGAAACATTAGCTGTATTTAAGTCAATGCTATTTAACAATTCAGCTACTTGCTCAATGTTTCTAGCATTGGTGCATAATAGTGTTTGCTCAATTTTTAAAGGCAAATTTCTTTTGAAAATTCTTATCATGTCACCTTCACTCAGGTGGTAAGTATTCAATGTTCTAAGTTTTGTTACTTGGTGGCAGAAAAATTTGGTGTTTCTCCAGGTGTTTGCCGATATTTTTCTTGAAATAGCTGATAAAAAAGAGCTTCTTGTTTATCTCTGTTCCAGAAGTTCTTGACTAAAAGGTTTTGATAACCATCAAATGTGGATGGAGTTTGGAACAATGATTCCCACCACATTAGTGTGTCGCCTTGTAAGTAGCTATAAGCAATAGTAAGTTTCTCTGCCTCAGACAAATTGTGATTAACTGAGAAGTATAGATTAAGGCTTCTAAGGTGTTCCATAGGGGCCTCATTTACTAAACCTTTAAAGTTTTTCAACTTTACAAACTGGTTAATTGCACTAATTTGAGCTGTGCGGTTATTCACATTAGTCATCTCCATTGAGATAATTGGCTGAATAGGTACTTGTGTATTTTGATTCATCTGGCAGTTATTCAGTACTATTCCCTCTAAGTTAAAATTATAAGGAGAAGCTTCTATCTCCAGTGGTATTTGACGTGCCCAGGTAGGTCCCAAATAAGGGTCATCATCCTTGCTACTGTCTTTGAAAACTACTTCTAAATCATTTCCTAACTTATCTCCATTCTCATAATTGGTTTGTGTTGATCTATCAATTTTAGTAGGCTGCATTCCCATTCTATATGCCTTTTGGTGTAAATGAGTTTCAATTGCTTCAAATCTTTGATTAGTGGCTTTATCCATATGTTCCATTTGGTCCTGAATTTCTTTTATGCCCTCAATTACTGTTCCTAATTTTACATCATTCAGAAGAGTCTCCAATTCACTAGAAGCTATCTTTTCCTCCAAATGCTTTACATTTTGACTCATCTCTTCAAAAGATTTGTTATTCAATTCCACTTTATTATTTAATCGGGAGTGAAGTTGCTCAATTTTGGTGTTAATGACACTAACTTCTTCCTGAATTTTGATTTGGTGTCTATCCTGTTCAGCAGATACTTCTTCCTTAAAATGTACATGATTTTGTTGTACTTCTTCATATTTAGTATCTAGTTGGCTGGTGATAGTGTGCTTGAATTCTTCCAATCTCTGTTGACACTTTATGTCCTTCTCATCTATCTCTTTCCTCATTTCAAACATAGCCTGTTTCAATTCTTTATTATCTTCTTGGACACTATTTAAACCTAAAGATAATCGTTCCATATCTGCAGATAGTTTACTTTCAAATTCCTTCATTTTTATATCCATATTAATGTTTAAATTACTGAAATTGGCTGCCATTTCTTCTCTTAAACTACTGTTATTGCTGCCTATCTTTCCTTCTAAACTACTACTACTATTGTTTCAATGTGACCATTTCTTCCTTTAAACTACTGTTATTGGCTATCTATCTTTGCTTTAAACTACTGTTATTGGCTGCCATTTCTCCCTTTAAACTATTGTTATTTGCTCCCATTTCTTCTTAAACTACTGTTATTGGCTTCCATTTCTGTTTTAAACAACTCTTGCTTCCATCTTTTCCATCATAGTCTGTATCATTAGTTGCATGGCCATCATATTCTCAGTAGTTTGTGTTATTTCAACTCTGGGTATATGAGTGACTTCATTAGTATGGGTTTCTTGAGTTTGAAAAACTATCTGGCTTTCTTCCTGCATCTGTTGGAAATGTTTAGTTTTGGTTATAGACCCCCCCAGATGCTTGGCTATACTTAGCTTCTTTCTCAACAACAGTGGTAGTCATTTCTATTTCACTATCACTACTACTATCTGATTCTGGTAAATGCTCAAGATCCATATTTAATAAATATTTTTTACTTCTGGTTAACATTAAAATTTCATTTATAAATTTAAAATATATTATTTGATTTTATTAATACAAGTGAATATATATATATATATATATATATATATATTCACTTGTATATAATATATATATATATATATATATATACCATAGGGTTTTATACGTCATCTTTTTGCCATTTGTATTTAGTTTAGATTTCCCTTATGTATGTAACTTTTATTTCCCATTTTAAAAACCTGATCTTTTATTTTCCCAGACTCATCTATTTTAACTATGATTTAATCAACGATTATTTATTTAATAGTTGGTCTCGGCTCATTTCATTATCTATATCCCTCAAGTTCCACTTACCATTCTAAATAATAGTTTTTATTTAATAAAACTATATATAATAAAAAGAAATATTAAATACACTTTTCAAAGCTGTATTTATATGAATCAATTATGTGTTACATGTGTAAGTTTATAGAGGTTATATATATGCAAAAACGATTTAAGACAAAAAAAATTTCAAACTAAAAAAATAATATTATTTTTATATTTATGAATTCAATAGCTAGATCTCCTTGGAGACTTGATATTCATGCAGAAACTTTGGGCACCAGATGTAACGGGCTGGTTGATTCCATAAGAGATAGGGGAGCACATCTTACTATGGTCAGACTTTGGGTCTTTGGATAGGATGCAAGTGATTAGGTGATGAAATACATAACCTATGATTGTACCTACTTCCAATAGACTAGCTCTACCTATTTTTATTAACTTAGATACAATTTGGGTCAGTTCATCCAATTCTCACCCCTTTCTAGCCACGTTATACCACAGTATTCAAACTCAGGGAGTAATTGCCTGAGCTCTCTTATCAGGGAAGGAGATCACACTAATAGTAGTTATTGCACCTCTATATAGGTGATAATTAATTACCAAAAATCAATTAAGCATAAGATATATAAAAAAATATGTATGTGCAGTATAAGTATATATGTATTAAAAGTTATAATAAATGACTTAAATATGTATATGTATTTCCTCTATCATAGTAATAATATTAATAGGTGTAAAACTAAATAAGATAATAATGTTTATAATGGGTATGTGAATAATGAAGAACTATAAAGCTGATGGTGGATATTGAAATAATGATGAGTTAGAGACCAGATTAAAATAATGAATTATATAAACATTTATTGACTAACAAAAAATATAAAATATGAATAACAATTAAATCTGATACATGTAATTTATTTTGTCAAGGATGAATCTCTACCACATCGATATCTATAATGATATTAATAAAAATAAAACCCTTGCCCTAAACCCAATGGTAGAAGTTCATGTACTTGACTAATTATTTACAACAACGAATATGTAAAATTATAATATGTATATGTGATTTCGATTTTAGCTGGCTAATTTAAAATATGTATACAAACATAACAACAACAAAAAAAATCTTTGTTGTCTAGATAAATCAATGATTATAAATCATTGATTTATAAAAGCAATACAAAAGTAAGATTAATTAATAATAAAAAAAAAAATAATTTTTTTTTATTTATTATAAGATAATATTAAAATTTCTTACCTCATAATTTCCTATATGTTGTCAAAAGTCAGTAAGATGAGAAGGTCAAAACTATTAATTTTTTTATTCTTATACAATTATAGATGATAAATATATATATAAATCTACCACCCCCCTTATTACTCTCATACAGAGTTTCTCCAAAATTATACACATTAGCTTCCATTTGTTAAAACGAAAATAATATATAAAATTTACAATAGACATAATTTTAAAACAAAAATCACAATTTTTATCCCATTATGTTAATTAAAGTTCGATAAGTCTGCTGGAAATTGTTCATTTGTTAAATAAATTCCTAGGAATGGAGATGAAGTTTTGCTCCCACAAAGAATAGAAGTTTCTTGTCTGAGTCAAAAAATAATAATGTTCTCCAATTATCCTGTCTTGGATTTGTTTAGGCATTTTATTTAAAACAAAGATGGTTTTCAAGTTTCTCCTAAATGGGCAGGTAAAATCTTTAAACTTTCATGGCTTTTTTGATGACATATTATTACCCCATGGTACAAACTTTTCAGCAATCAATCATGATATAAAAATAATATATATATTTATTGATTCATTTGCTGCTCAAGATTTCAATGACGATATTATTATTTATCAAAACAATTAATTATTGAATATTACTGCAATGCACAAATTTAGCTAAAATTTGTCTAATTAGCAAATAATTTAAATCTTCTTACTTTCAAATTATTTCTTTACTTTCAAACGATTGCTTTAGAATTTCATCTTTTGATCATTTTGATTAATATTTTAAAAAAATATTTATATATTTAAATTTGATCATTCACATCCATTTTGTATTCGAATTTATTTTTTTAAGCAGAAAAGAAAATGTTCTATTTTCAAATGCAGAAGACAATTATAACAATTAATACTGCGTTGTATGTTGCATGAAGTGTTTTTAAACATTTTAACCTTGACATTTCCTATTGTTTAACTGACGTAATATAAATAAATGGGATTATAAATAAAAATAATAATTTATAAATATTTTATATTTCATTTCCACAAATGGTTTCTATGTGTTTACATTTTAATTCAGTCATTGTTTTTATTTATTTATTTTTTTTAAGTTTATGTGTAAGTTTTTTTTTTTTTTAATACTCATCCCCATTTACTAACATATAATATGTTTTATTCCAAGTTAATATACCGATTTGTTTCTCCCTAGTAATTTAATGGCTTTTATTACTTCTTTAGAAATAAAAAGATGTTTATACACATGTATATGTTGGGGAAAAAATGTTAATATTACATTTTGCTTGGCAATTTATTGGTTAAGCAAAGATATTATGAGGCTCCAATTGGTAGAGTGTCTTAAATAACTGAATGGTGTGGCAGGTTGTAGCTCATCACTACAATATATATATATTGTGACCAGATGCTACTGCACATTGTCCTCATTAGATATTTAAGCTGTTGAGTTTGTGTTATTATATGCTAAAAAAAGAATAAAATAAAATTTATAAATAGAGAAAGAAGATAATAATATTTATTTTGTAAATGATGTTATGTAACTTTATATAGAGTTGTAATTATATTTGGTGAGCACACAGGAAGTATATATATAAATATTTTAAGACAGGCTAAAACCTGTATCAAATTCACCTTGAAATATTTATAACAGTCAAGCAAATATCATTTTATCAATAGAGGGACCTCACACAAACCACGACACAAGATAGTGACTTGATTGGCCTACATAAGTAAAAATTTAGGTTAAAGATAAGATGCCACTCTTATCTTTATAAAAGTTGCTTTCTTGCATCATGGTTTGTGTGAGGTCCCTCTATCAACAAAATATTTGCTTAACTATTATAAATATTCAAGACACATTAGATACAGGTTTTAGCCGGTCTTAAACTTTTATATAGTAATATTTTTGTGTATTTAGTTCACTGTGAATACAAAATAAATAATATTTTATAAATTGTATAGCTATTTTAAAGATATCATTTTTAAATTTTAAAAATGTAAGCTTGAGATTCAAAAGTTATTATTTAATTTATGCAGACTTTAAAAGAAAGCTAGATAGAGTTAATATTATAGTTATGGACATTAAAGTTCAGTTATTAAAGTGTTTAATAATAATTGATAAATTAATTAAAAAATTTATATGATAAGTTTTCAGATGATATACGCTAATTTAAATTAATTGTTTTATTCACATAAGATTAAATTGTTGAACAAATCTGAATTAGTTACCAGTGCCACCTGTGTCTTCCACAGATAACAGCATATCAAATGAGCTCATAGGAAAATTTAAAAAAAAACTACAATAAATAGACTTCATCTAGTTTACAATCACTTTAAACATTAAAAGTAAGCCCTTTTATTAATACTTTTATAATGGATGTGAGAAATAATTCTCACAACTCAAATTTTTTTAAAAAAAACTGAGCCGATTAAAATCTTGGTCACTAGAAAAAAATAGCCATTCTAAAAATGAATCAATTTATAAAAATAAAAAAAAACATCCATTAATTCGAGAAAAAAAATACACACTAGTTCAACAGAACATAAAAAGGATTTGTTACCCCCACAGTGAACAACCTATACGAGATCGTTTTAAAAAAGTATCAAAAAATATGTTGAGAACATTATGGAGGGTCGAACACAAAACACAACAAATAAGTCTACCGATATGTGTTCACTAGATCTTAACAAAATTTATCCCTCTGAAAACTATAATTATAAAAGCGCTATTCAAAATAATTCCACTAATCAATAAATAAACAAAACCTTCTAGAATCACACGTTTGTAATAAGCTAGAAAATGCCACAAATAGCATAACCCTAAGCCTAGAGAATAATGCTGAACTCGCGCTGAATAAATCAACCCTTAATGAACAAAATTGAATCTGTATAACTATACAATGTATGATTACTTAGAGTTAACAAAAGATAATGTTAAAGGCAAAGCTATATTAGAGTCTAATATAACCTCTGCTAAAGTCTATGCCCCTGAAATTAAAATAATAAACAACAATTCTCGATTTAATTAAACTGGCATTGCTGCAGACAGAGTCAAATTCTTCTAAAAGTGGCAACTTATCTGCATCTGATAAAACTGAAAAAACAAACGAGATTAATTCTAATCCAATCAGGATTCCATATATTAGAAAATACAACATTGATAATCAAAACGAAAATATTGAAATCAAAACCAATATCAAAAATGTTAAAAAAAATACAAAACCTTAAACAAAACAGAGACCTTTTAGATGACAATGTAAATGCAAGCATTGAACCAATAAGGCTAGAATCAAACCCTTCTCAGACCTCCGAATTCCATAAGAACATAAAATAAAAAACCCTAAATGAAACAGTTGATTTATAAACAATAAACATAAAAGAAAAGAAAGACAATGAATATTACAAGAGTAGAAAACTCACCTCCAAAAGAGATTATTCCTAAGATGATGACTCACTTCTTCACTGGAAAGGTGAGGCACTTGAAGATAACTCACCAGACAAGCAGCAAAAAAGCATGAAAACATCTATGCTTTAATTTGGTCCATTAGATAATAAAAATAAATCAAAAAATATTAAAGTAAGTAATCCAATTGATGAAAAAACTATAACCCTATGTTTTCATCAAATAAAAATCTCTGTAGTCTGGAATGCAACATTCAAGATGAAGTCAATTGTTTTTTCCGAATATAAAGGGACAGAAAACATAACAAGTCAAATGGTTGCTATGGTAAAATATATTAATACAAACAAAAATGTACAAAATGATTCAAAAATTAATAGCAATAATACTCTTAAAAGAGATAAATGTTGTGAACAAAATGAATCAGCGATTGCCAAAGACATCGATGTCGAACATTCTCTCGCTGACATCATGGAGTAATCAGATGATAAAATCACATTTAAAAACAATGTAATACCAAATAATAAACAAGAAAATATAAGATATAATAAACTTCAACAAAGTGATCAACAAGATAGTTTAAGCAACTGTGATTTAATTCAAGGAAATAAATAGTATAAGCTGAACAAGCCTAATGATCAAACTCTATCAAACCATCCCAAACTCAAAACACAAATATTACATAAGGCAACTAATGACAAAGACCCTCAAGTACTTAATTCTAAAAACAAAACAGAATCTAAAATAGAAAAATCCAACTCCGAAGCTTACATAAACTTAATAGAGTTGGAATACAGTAAATCTAAAAAAAATGAGCAGACTATTTTGGCATAGAAAAGAACCCATCCAAATGTTAAAAATACCCAACCCATACTATAATATCTATGGAAAGGAATTGTGGCAGTATTTCCTCACAAACAAATCTGATTAATAATGATAAAACATTTACAATTGATCATAACCATGAATATGGGTTAAATGACAACGTGTAAAATTTCTCACAAGAAGCACTAGAACAAATATTCCACAGAATGCAAATAATCAATAAAAAAATAAATATTGAAAATGATATCGTGATCACAACCAATTCTAAAAATTATTCTACATATAAACAACTCGAAACCAACATAGATCAAATGGGTAAAGTTGATATAACACATAATAAAACCTCATATGCAAACATAACAAAAATAGGAATTCCACAACAATATGCATCACAAAATCATAATATTTTTTCATATAATGTAAATAATAAAATACACGATTTCAATAACACTCATCTAAAACCTCACAACCTAACATTGTTAGATTTGTTAGAACAAGAATCAGAACAGCTAAATAACAACAAACAATGTGAAAACAGCAATCTTTTTACCTAATGGAACATACAGAAGAACAATTTCAAATAATAAATTCTAAATTTAACCAATCAATCCCATTGATTCTACTAAAATCGCTAGTGAATTACAACAGTGACAGGAGTTTGATCTTAGCTGTGACAGATACCAACTGTGACTTACACAAATTTCCATTCAATGGTCTTTATGACCTAATTAGGAATAATGTTATCACTGAAACCATCTATCGTATCTCAACTCATCTAAATGACAGATACATAGCTGTTGAGTTCACATCATGGGTGAACAGAAATGCATTCAAGAACAGGTTTAGCATAATGGACAATAAATTTATAGATCACGTAGATTTAAACCAAATGTCGACACTTTCAGGCATGTTAAACAATTGCATCACTGGCTTGGGTGATATCCAAATGCAATAGTTAATGAAACTGTTTGAAGAAATATATAAATCCTCTTACGTACCAGTAGACAAATCAGTTAGTTCAATCCTATCAAACACTGCAGTTTTCGAATAAATCTTAAGACAGGCATAACTTCCACTGACATTCTAACCATTATCAAATTGAGGGGTGCTCCCATGATTTTTTTCCTTTATGGGAGTCAAGCCTCAGTGCTTTTACTGTGGGAAAAGAACCCACCTTATAAGAGACTGCCTGACTCAGATTTGCACCATTTGTGGCATGAAGATAAACAGATTTCACAAGTGCAAAAAAGCTCAAAGCACTCCACTACTAAAATTAACTTATAAAGACACAATCTCATCAAATAATTACCCAAAAATGATTCTCAGTGACAAATCTAAAGAATTAAATATTGTAACAAGCAATGCAAAAATCATTAAAAGCCAAATGCTAAACAGAAATAACATTGCAGCAAATAGTAATACGATGAGCAAAAGATGCATCAACCAAATCTGATAAAGCTATAATCCAAATGATCTCAACTAAAAGTCAACAGACTTAAATCTCAAAAGGAAATTCCCAGCTCTCAAAAAATAAAGAAACACCTAATCTTGCAAGCTTAGATCCTTTTCAGCAAGAAAATCATATTGAACATGATTGCCAAAGATCTTAAACAGCAACATCTTCTTATTCAAACTCAGAGGATATAGGCAATCTACAGCAAGATGGGCCAGAGGGCCACCCATAACCACTGTAGCCTTAACTGGCAAATCAAAGATACTCAGTACCCAATTCAAAGATGACATAAACCACCACAACTGTGGCACTGATGTGGAATCAGACATGGAGCTGAGCTTCACTAACATAGCAAACCGCAAAAGAAAATCTGATAGAATTTTTAGAAATAGCTCAGAAGAAGAACTAACATTATACTAAAAAAAAAACCAAATTATTCTAAAAGTCTAAAACCCACCCTTTCACTCAAAAACAACCCAACCTCAAAAAATTGCAAAGTCAACCATACTACTACTCGATCTCAACTAATCATATCTACAGATGATCTAGAAAATCAATAATGAAACAACCCTGATAGGCCAAACCTAAGCGATGATAAAGATGAAAATAGAGAATGAAACTTCAACATTCCCTATCCAAAATATGAGTAGTGGTCCAGTCAAGTGGCTCTAATGTTAATGAATAATTATTCTTGTAAAATAGTAGGCCTAAATGTGAGAGGTCTTAACTCAGGTGAACATATTTATGCAATTAAGCAGTTTTTCTCCTCAATCTCACCACATATTCTATTTATGGGCAAAACCAAATACCATTATAATTCTAATGGCTTTATCTCACTGGAATTAAATAAACTTGAATGCACATTGCTTTTAACAAACCTTTCAACAGCTGGGAGCATGGGCATAATCATCAACAACAAGATAGCCCCTGATAGTTTTAAAATTTTTTACAAGACTCCTACCTGCTGGCAATCAATCTGACATATAAATCAAACTACCACAATACAATATATGTATATTGTTCTAACAGTCCAACAATGCTGAGCAAGATTGTACATACAATTGACCTTATAACAGCTAACAATAGTGCACCTACCATTCTAATAGTTGAGTTCAACATATTCTGTGAACGTTTTACCTTTAAATACCTTCACTTGTTAGAGGGTATATAAATGGTAGAGACTTCTTTCCTCAAAAAGCATACTCATTTTACACAAAATTTGCATGATCATTAATAGATCTACTGTTTTATACCTCCAAACTCCACTTCAGACTAGCAGCAAAACTTCAGCTGGTTGCTTTTTCAGGTCATTTTCCACTTATAACCACTAAAGATCTTAATAAATTTGCTCCAATTCAGTGCAACAAAACTTTTAGAATGCTGACCAAGGCATCTACCTCTGAAGCAATAATCTCAGAAGCATTAATCCTTTTTAAGAAAATAAATCTATTTACCCTTCTTCCTGAAGAAGCCTGGTTCTCATTCATTGGTATTCTGCAATCGATCATTTTGCAGCATATGAGGAAAAATAAAGGTACAATGACATTGATGAATGACCTTGATGAGACTCATTCTAACATTAAAAACCATTCAATAATTGGAGGACCTATTAAAGATTTTCTGCATCTAAAGATACAATACAAGCAGAAGCAGGCAGCTTCAGCAAAAATAATAGCTACAAAAAAGCTAAAAAATTACCTTCCTGCACAGCATTTCTGGACATGCAGGTACCTTAGATGGGCATTGGGAATGGAGAGGAAACATGAGATCCCATATTATTTGCTCATAAATGACCAGCAGGTTTCAGGCACCCACATCCTTTTTTAAATAGAAAATTATTTCAGAGAGAAAGTGCAGAACATCACTCCTACCTTTCAAAAAGACTTGCCTAAATCCTCAAAAGATGATGCACCTAGAATTACTTCCCAAGATATTAAAAACCATTTAAGAGCACTCCCCAGTAATTTCCAGCCAGGAATGCATGGCATTCCAAAATATATACTTCTACATCTAGAGAACTTCATGATTCCTGCAACATTAAAACTGATTAATCACCTAGCTTTATCCCAAAACTGTACCCTATTGCAATGGTGCCATTTTTTAAAAAAAGAACTAAGATCCCTCTGCACTGAAAAGCATCAGACCAATCTCGATGACGCCTATCTTAATTAAAGTATAAGAATAAAAAAAAAAAAAAATAAAAAAAAATTCTGGTAGTTCTGCCATCCAAGAAATATCTAAAGCCTTTTTTTCCAAATAATTACCATATTTTCATAATCTTTCAAACTCACCTTTAATTCAGATAAATCATCAACATGGAGAATAAGCACCAGAAAAAAAATTCAATCGATTATTTGGCTGAGCCACAGAATTTTTTCAGGTTTCCAATATTTAAATTCCAAATTGCTGTGTCATACCATTTGCAGAACTTAATCATTAAATCAGCATTCAAGACAGTGCAAGCCCTATCTCAGGTTTATCTGTCATTGTAGGTGAAGATAGGACTGATTAACATCAAAATCATGATGAAGATAAGGTCATACCTCCCAATAATGACAGTCACTAAGACTTTCAATATAATGATCATCAAGCTGTGGGGTGCACAACTGTTGTGGAAAGGCAGATCTGCTCCAATAAGTATTAGAAAAATACCAATTCCATCCAAAATGCAATGACATGTCACTCCACTCTACTGAAGCTCTATATTACCAAAAGGCACAATCATTAGTGTTCAACCTCAATAAAAAATTTACTCAAAATCAGTTGTATTACAAATAGATCCCAAAGATACCCCCCTCCATCTAAAAGTATGTGGCTTGACAAACTCATATCACATTTGAAACAGACCAGTGGATTCTCTGTAGAAGTTTTTGGAAAAGACTAACCATATGGAAAGCACATAATATCCTTAATCCTGAATCCCACACTGCTTTCTCTACTTTAGGATGTAGCAATTATAAAATAACAACTGTATTTAAATTTTTAATGATGGAACATAAGTTTTTGGATTTTCTCATTAAAATAAATCTAAACTCAATGTTGACAAACTGGTTTTTACACCATAAAAAAGACTTCAGGAAATAAATCATCTATGTCACAACTGCAGTAGAAGTGATGAGACATTTGACCACCTTATACAAACTTGTATGGCTTTCCAAAATATAAAAAACATAATTACACACAACTGCCCAATTGATCTATACATAATTCTCAATATCAAAGATTGTATAATGTCAATAGACTTCCCAATTCTAAGATTATCCATTTTTTTCACTTCTTCCATGTGGATCACAAGATGCAACAAAAGTTCACCTGTCCCTCTTCCAAGACAAAATACATTTTCATAGGGACTATGAAAAATATCCAAAATAGGGATAAAATCCTTGCCTCAAAATTTCTTATAGAAAACACATGTAATCTCTTCAGCTTTCCAAACATATCCAAGTGTGAATAACTAATTATTCCAGCGGGCTTACAGTAACTTTCATAACAGACCAAATTTGCCAAGGTTTCCTGGCTTTCTCATTGTGTAACAAAATGTAATAAATTTGATAATAAATATTTTTTATAAAAAAAAAAAATCTGAATTAGTCAATTATAAAATAGATTTACTTTAAATATTTGCAACTTCTGGTATACATGTATGTTTAGGAGTGTGTGTGCATGTGTATATTTTGATTTCTTGGTTTTAATTGCCAAGATATTTAATTTTAACCATCAAATAGTTAAAAATTTATATTACATTAAAAGTGATCAGTAAAGGATTAAATAAGGAATGCACAAACATGCAGTGAATAATATAAATACTTATAATAATAAAGTGGATATGATAGAAAAATTAACTTCACTCACTGAAGGTTTATAAATGAAATAAAATTTGGTTATGATACTAAATTTAAAAGTAATTTATTATATCATAAACATTGTGGAAAATATTGCACTTCTGATAAACTCATATTTAGGCTCTTTACCCATAAAATGTATTAAACATTCATAAATATTATATAATAACACATGTAAGAGATAAATATCTTTAGTTGAATAAAATATAAAGTATAAAATTTAAACATTACCTAGAATGACTTCACATATGATATATGCATTTTACCTATGTGTGGTAAGAATACCTACACATTCTGTTACACACCACTTGAAGAACAATATAATATAATAAAGTAAATACCTAGACACATAAGTATCATAGAAAACAAAAAAAAATGTTATTAATATTTTTTAAAACTTTAGTTCTTTATCAGAACTCCTTCAGTAATAGCAACCTGTTAAGAGGACGAAGTCCTTCCTCGTTGATCATAGAATGAAACATCCATACCTGGTAAATGAATTTTAGTTCACAGAAAATAAAGCAAATGTAACTTTCAAATCTAAATGATAACTAATAAACATTGACAAAAGTATTATTTTTGCAGGAATAAAAAGCTGGATCCATTTTTAATGAAGACAAAGACATAAAACATATGACACATAAGAAATCTGAAAACATAAGCTAGCATATTTGGAATTTTAATTGATAGCATAACAATAATAAGTTATCCATAGAAGTCCATAATGTGGTTACATTGAAAATATACAATGTTTTTACATTCCTCCTTTTCCTTTTTAAAAAAAGTGCACATATTAAGAGCAACTGTTATTTTTCCCCCAAATAAATGCAGAAATATTATTTCAGTAATTTTTTTAATAAAAATAAATTATTACATTTGGGTTTAATAGTTTCAAATTAACAAAAGGCATAGTTAAATGTCCTTTGTTGTCATCTTCGCAAACTATTTCTTCTATAAATTTTATTTTTAAAGTTTCTTTGGCTAAATTTTTGTTAAAGTATTTTTTCTTTTCTCTGCTTCTCAGTAAATGCAGAGAAAGCAAAGCACAAATAAAGGTTATCTTGTTTTAGAAGTAACAGGTTATTCATCATTTAAAATTTTAATACAAAAACAGTATGTTAATTAAGACTGTATATTATCTATTATTTTATTTAAAAAGTATGACAATTAAAATCAATTATTTTATTGTGTTGTTAAATAGTAGTAGAAGGATATAAAAGGTACCCTTTCTTTCTATTATTTCGAACGACATTCTGAGTAAAGAACTATAATTATCGAAAATTTTATATAATTGTTTTATGTCAGTATCACTGAGATTAGACACTTCTTTATGTAATTGTAGTTATTATTATAGCATAGTAGGATACATTAATTTATAAGAAAAGTGTATATCTCCATGCCAGTCATTTGTTCAGCAATACAATACATCAGTGTAATTTATAGCATGTAACAAAAAAAGTTCTGAGATCATTATTTATTAATTCATTAATTATCAACTTATTTATCTAAGTATAACTATTGATGGTAGAAGAAATTCATTATAGTTTATTGTACCATTAGCGTAGAGTAAATCAGTGTCGTATTAATAAATAATTGTGTTCTATGTAGGATATCAGATAAAAGATAAGAATTTATCAGATGTTACTTAAAGTGCAAAATATTGTAGCTCAGAGAATGTGTTTTGATAGTGGAAATATATTTTATTTTTAAAAATATTGCTTGGGAAAGAGTGAAGTTTTTCTCTCCTCCCCATATACTTATTTATTTTATAATAATAAATTTTATTACTGCTTTAATTTTTTTTGTTAGAATGCATGTCTCGGTAGCTAAGTATAAAATAACTAATCAACCACTGAGCTTAGCCAGCTGTTTTAACAGCCTCAATATTATAATAGTCTCATTCGAATAATATTAGATTACATTTTTTCACTTAATTTCATTTTATCCCCAGTTTGAAATGACTTCCCAGCTACAAGAACCATCATAGCAGCATCAAGCCTGGATAAATTTTATTAGGCTTCGATTGGAATCAATTTTGCAGTTATTTGCATTTTATTAGAATTTTTTAAAATTTGTGCTTATTTCATAACTTGTTAGAATTATTATGTTTCTAACATAGAGGAAACTAAGGTAGAAAAGGGTATGCCTTAATATGTATGGAATCATCTAATAATAATGATGCAAATATTAAAGAGTCATTTGCAAGAAATTAAAAAAAATTCTCAGAGTCAGATGCAAGAAATGAGAGAAATTCATCAGAATCAGATGAAACAAATAGAAGAAAATTTTCAGAAGCAGTGAGGGAAAACAGTAATCTATTGAACAGTTATTAAATATAATGAACTAACTAATGAAAGTATAGAACAAAGTAAACAGTTTACAAAGATAGTAAAATCTGAGGCTGAAGAAAGGAGAAAAATGTGTAATTGGTATTATTTTCTTTTAAATAATAATGAAGAAAGAGAGTTGGTTTTTAAGAAATCTGAGAATGAGGAGGTAGAGCAGAAAGGTCAGAGTTAGATAGAAGAAATATATATAGAGAGATTTTGAATTCTTTTCCTTTCAGCACTTATAAAATAAAGATTGATTAGAGCTATTGGTAGGCTCCCTTTAGTGAACATTTAAATGCAAGCTTAAAAGCAAGTTATGAAATTTATGATGTTTTTATTAATTATTATAAGTGTACCTTTGAAGGCTTTTGCAATGCTATATTGCAGAGGCTATTAATATATGGTGAAACTGAGCTGAATTCAGACCCATATAGAAATCTTGTTTGTAAGGCTGGATTTGAAGACATTTATGTGTCTGAAAAGTTCAGGCTTTCAAATTGATAGTAACATGTTCTATAAGTACTGACTTTTGAGTTAGTATTTTAGATCTAGTTTGTACAGATCCAGCACTCTACTGAGGTGAGCCATAAGCTCAAAACCAATTGGTCTGGAGAAAGAGATTTTCTGATAGAGATTTTGAATACTTTCTCTTTTGGCACTTTTAAAATAAAGCTTGATTAGAGCTATTGGTAGCCTCCCTTTAGTGGATATATATATATATTTTTTTTTATATATATATATATATATATATACACACACACACTTAGGCCAATTATAGACTACTGCAATGTCAATTTCAAAGCTGCACATCAAATTCAAAGTGAGGTGGCAGTTGCATGAAGAAAAATGAGCCCTCATTGCACTGATTTTAAAATACTAACTTATGTATCTCAAGCTTAACTCTATAATGAATTTAGTATTTCATTCACTTTATATTTTATTTTGTATATAATGACTATTTTAGTAATACTTTTTAATAAATTACAAACTGCATTGCAATTCTTTATTATAATATTCAAATTATACTAATTATTGATTAATATTAATCATTTGTTATTAGAGATGACATATTTATTGCAAACCCTTGAATGAAATTACATTTTGAAGGGCTACTAGGAAAAATGAAAGATACTAATGTCTTTATTCTACCAAGTTTTCAAATGATGGATTACCTTAGGTAAGTATTATTATATATCATTTTTTTAGAAATTTTATAATGAATCCAACTAACCTACTAACAAAATATAATTTTAAGTTGTCTGCATGATAATTTTGAATTTATGAAATGATATGAAAATAATTATTAGAAATTTTTTTATTACTTTGAGTATCAATGACTATAATGTTTTCAGCTTCATTACATTATTTGATATTTTATATTTAAATAATATATATTATGTCATTTTTGAGTAATACAACCATATATTATGATAAAATTTGTGGCCTAACATATTTTTTTAAATATTCAATATGGTCACTTCACCAGTGAAAAGGTTAAGGACAAACCTAAAAAGAAGCTTGATGTAAATTTTCATAAGAAAAGTGTTAATCCAGTAAGACATGTAGATAAAGCTAAGGTTAAACTATAAATAATGAAGATAAAATGTGTTAGAGAGAAATTACTAAAAGAAAAGATGTAAAGAAGGCAAGGGTAAAACTCAAATGAGACACTCAAATGAGATTTGAAAAAAATTCTATTTAAATGAGATTTGAGAAAAATTCTATTAAGGGGTATAGTTGTAAAGAGAGAAATAGAAGCAAAAGTGATTTGAATTTTAAAAAACCTACAATACTTGAAGTTTATGGCTGTATCCAAGAAAAAATTGAACTCATACCAAGAGATTAAAGGTTTTAAGATAGGTTAGGTTTATGGTTTTTGATAATGTATGAGTATATCACCTGTAAGCATTGTGATATACACTAAAAATTTATAATTTACTTTTTCATGTAACTGTGGGGGAGTTGTGACCCTGTGCTATTGCAGACATTTAAGCTGTTGAGTTTGTACTATTATATGCTAAAAAGACAAATAAAATTTATAAATATAGAAAAAAGATAATATTTATCTTGTAAATAATGTTATATAACTATAAAAAATAATATTTTTTATATTTAGTTCACTGTGAATACAAAATAGATAATATTTTATAAATTGTATAACTATTTTAAAAAATATTCTATTTAAAAAATGTAAGCTTACGGTTCAAAAGTTATTTAATTTATGCAGACTTTAAAAAAAAAAAGCTAGATAGAGTTAATATTATAGTTATGTACATTAAAGTTCAGTTACTTAATTGTTTAATAATAATTGATAAATTAATTAAATTCTTTATTTGTTATGTTTTAAAATAATATATCTCTAATTTAAATTAATTGCTTTATATAAATTGATTACATTGTTGAAGAAATCTAAATTAGTTAATTATAAAATAGGTTTACTTTAAATATTTGCAGCTTCTGATTTACATGTGCATGTTTAGGAGTGTGTATGTGTATTATTGAAGTGTGTGTGAGTATGTGTATGTTTTAATTTCTTGGTTTTAATTGCCAAGATATTTCATTTTAACCATTAAATAGTTAAAAATTAATATTACATTAAAAGTGGTCATTAAAAAATTAAACAGTTTATTTGAATTTCTGACAAATTACTAGTGGAAAAAAAGGTATTAGTTATTAAATGAATAAAATATTATTTTGTTGTCTTGTTTTAAATATTTAATTTTATCAGTTGTTAAAAGTTAATTAAAATTGACCTTTTCTTTAACTTTGGTTGTTAAAGGTCATGTGAGTTTCAAAGTTATATATATATATAACAGTCTGAAAAGGAGAGACTTACCGTATCTGCCATACAGAGCATCATTAGGCTATTTGAACCTAGAAAATTTATAGAGTAGCAGATACGCGCTGTTAAGATTCCACTTTATTTTATATTTTTAGACTGTTAGCCCCAGTCACTAGCTCAGCAGAGCAGTAGAGATTAAGAATAATGATATATATTATCAAAATATATTAATATTTAAAAAATAAAATAAAATAAGCCACTGCCAGTAATTAACACACAAACATTTATTTACGCACATATAAATAAAGAATTATTATTTTAGTCTAACTTTTATTTTTTACAAAACATTATAACTTATTTTACTTTAGATTTTAATTTACAATTTAACTTTTTTATTTTGACATTCACACAGATGAAATTAATATTTATTAGAGTGTCATGTATGAATAGACTACATAAATTGCATTTTGAAAAGAAAATATTCTATCCCTGATTTAACCTTAGGCCAAAAGTTTGCAATCAAACCAATGTCAATCCATCTGATACATTGATGTATTCAATGTAGCATAAATATGATAGCACAAATACAATACTGTCAGGAATGTACATCTGAACAGCATGGTTAGAAGACATTGACTCTCATTCAGACAGAAATACTACATCTTCCTGATAAGAAGAACAATAAAAAACTCCATAGGAAGGGACTGCATCTCCATCTTACTATCCCATTCCATAGGCAAAAAGGGTGTGTGTGGCATATAATGCAATCCTGCACGTAGCGAACCAAATACTACATTTACTAATTATACCAATATATCCAATCCATTGACCCAATTTAACTATGAAACAAATAACCTAAGATTAACCCTACCTTAATTGAATAACATAACTTTGCAAATCTACGCAGCCATTCATGCCTGACTTAAATTTAACATTTATTAAGTTTAGTTTAACAATAAAAATAAATAAAAATCATCATAAAAACTTAAAAGAACAAAAAACATTAATGGAAATGATTTAACAAACAAATAATACATTTAATAAAAAGAATTAATAAATAATTTAGTTTGGTCAGATAGGAAATACTATTGCTATAATTTCTGAAAGGTTTAGAATTTAGAGTTTGTTTTGAAAATGTTCATAAAGTTCTTACAATTTTTAAAATGTTCATCTTTATCCGTTGCTTGCTTTTTGGGATCCAGTGTTAATTTCCCTGAAGTCATGAGGAGATCGGAGTGCAGTTAGCCATTGGTCCTTCATTGTAGCTGGTATTTTATTACCGGGTCCAGATGTCCTATAGTCCACAATATGGGAAAACTATGTTTGATTTTTCTTTTAGCACAACTGAAGGAATTGAAAGTGTGTCTTTCAATCCCTTCTCCTCCAACTCTCTCTCTGACTTAACACATATCTATCCCTCTAATTCACATCTCTTTCCTTTTACAATAAACTTCCAGATCCTGTGGACATTACTTCATGACAATGATGATCTTTTCGTTTTGGTCCATTTCCTGAGGAATTTCTTTTATTGGCTGTTAATTTCTATTGTTTTTTCTCTCCTATCTGACATTTTCTTATATATTTTGAAATGACCAAGGGCTAGTTCACTTGGACTATTTTTTTTCCATTTTACAATAACATTAATTAATTTATTGTACAAACTTAGATATATTTTTATCTTTAAATCTTTACTGAAAATTTAGTTTTAAAATACTTTTTTTCTTCTTAATAAAGTTTTCGTTTAATAATTTTTCATCTGTGTGATTTTATATATTAGAGTTTAGATGACTTTTAATTTTCAATTTTTAATTCTTAAAAAAAAGTTTTTATTTGCGAACTTTTATTTTTCATATTTAATTTTAAAAAAAATAATGTAACAGCATATGTGTGTGTTACAATATGTTAAAATGAAGATTTGCACGGGTTAAATATATAAAAAACATATTTTGTGGGTTCAATAAGCAAGATGATAAATGCAACTTTCTCCTATTTGGAAAGATTTTTTTAAACTAAATTAACATTTTTGCTATTAGTGGAACTTTAACATTGTTTTCAAATCAATGATTGTAGCGCCTCTACAACCGTCTTTCTACCTTTTATAACTCTGTGGATGACTTGTGTGACCAAGTCAAAATGTCAGTATATTAATATTAAAAGTTTTTAACACAGATGAACCCGCAAAATATGTTATATATATAGATAACCCGCAAAATATGTTATATATATATATATATATTAATTAGTTCTCCACCATAAGTAAAATATTTTAGGAAAGAGGTCATTGATGTTGTTTGGTGTGAATTAATTTTTGAGACCTGTCAATTCAGGTATATAAGATAAGCCAATACATATAGTGAGTTTTGCCTCTATATAAGATAAGATAGTCAGAGTCAGAGGTTGGTACTTCTTGCTTGCTTGATTGTTCTCTCTGATTGATTTTGCTGATCATCATCATTTGATGGATACTGTAATCTTCACATTTTAAGAGTAATAACATTCTTTAATTATTTTATTTTTATTTAAGTGTAATGTTACTAAATGTTATAGTTTATCAATTTACCATGCATTGCTGAAAAAGTTACTAAAGTATCTTTGTTTTATTGGTAATTTCAATTTTTAACTTTCTTACTCCTAATATTATGCTCCAAAAAACAGTTACTTCATAATGGCTCAATTTCAACAGTTATATTTTAAATTATGTTATAAAGGAGACTGGGTTGTAACTGTTATATTAATTTGCAAAGCCATATGGGATATTGTACTTTATTGTATCACATCATCATATTTTATCTTTTGGAGAGGGAAGTTAAAGCACAAGTTTTAATTAAAGTAAAAAAAAACTATAAAAATTGCCATTAATAATTATAAGTTGTTTTAATTATTTAGTGCCAATTATTAAATATTAAAAATCCAAATGCCTGAATTTCCATGAATACTTAACATACTCTTTTTCGTATTAAAATTATAAATGATGAATAACCTGTTATTTCTAGAACAAGATAACATTTATTTGTGCTTCCCTTTCTCTGCATTTTCTGAGAAGCAGAAAAAAGAAAAAAATATTTTTACAAAATTTTAGCCAAAGAAACTTTAAAAATAAAATTTATAGAAAAAACAATTTGCGGAGATAACAACAACAAAGGACATGTGCATTGTGTTAAATTGTGAACTATTAATCCCAAATGTAATATTTTTTATAAAAAAAAAATACTGAAATAATATTTCTGTATTTATTTGAAAAAAAGTAACAGTTATGTGCATTCTTTTAAAAGGAAAAGGAGGAACATAAAAACCTTGTATATTTGTAATGTAACCATGGACATCTTATATGGAATTCTATGGATAACTTATTATTATTAAGCATTATTAATTATAACTCCAAACAAGCTATCTTATGTTTTTATGTTTCTTATGTGTAATATGTTTTATGGATTTGTCTTCATTAAAAATGGATCCAACATTTTATTTGTACAAAAATAGGACTTTTGTCAGTCTTTATTATTTATCAATTATATTTGTAAGTTATATTTGCTTTATTTTCTGCAAAAGAAAATTTATTTACCCAGTATGTGTGCTTCATTCTGTAGTCAAGCCATGGAGGAATGACTTTATGCCCTTAAAAGATTGACCACTATGGAAGGAGTTCTGAAAAATAACTAAGGTTTCAAAAAATATTAATAACATGTTTTTTTTTCCTTTCTATGTGATATTTATTATATCGTTCTTCAAAAGGTGTGTAACAGAATGTGTAAGAATTCTTACCACACACAGGTAAAATGCATATATTACATGTGAAGTCATTCTAGGTAACATTTAAATTTTATACTTTATATTTTATTCAACTAGAGATATTTATCTCTTACATGTGTTATTATATAATATTTATGAGTGTTTAATACATTTTATGGGTAATCAGCCTACATATGAATTCATCAAAAGTTCAATATTTTCCAGTTATTATGATATAATGAATTACTTTTAAATTTAGTATCATAATGAAATCTTATTTCATTTATAGACATTCAATGAGTAACGTTATTTTTTCTATAATGTCCACTTTATTTTTATAAGTATTTATATTATTTACTGCATGTGTGTGCATTTCTTCTTTAATGCTGAATTTTATTATACTATTTAAAATTTTTTTTATACTGGTTTGACTGTCATTAAACTCGTTGGTTCCAGACCATGCCCAACGTATGTAATTTTAGTGTAAACATGAAGCTATTTAGTTATAAGTGATAATTTTGTTATCTTGCCATTGTTTAGCCTTGGATTATGTTTTAAGCTCTAGAATTTAACAAATGTTGTTTTATTTATTGTGCTTTTGGGGTGGAGGTACTCTGCCCATTGTTCACATTTTATATTCCATGAGAAGATAATGTTTGATATTCTGAGATTAGATTTGGTATATTACTAAGGTATCTAGATCTCTGGAGAGCATCATTATGCAGTGTGTTTTATGTTTTCTTATGTGCTGAAACTGTGTCCACACATATTCTTTACCTTAGATATAGGTTTGTGGAAGCCACCATTCTTTTTTCATGTTATTTTGCTCTGCTGAGCCTATGTTTTGCCTATCCCTCATGATGTTATTAAATACTTTTTGCCATTGAAAGTGAAGTTAATTATGCTTTTAAGAATGTTATTGCAATGATAGAATAGTTATTGAGATACTTAACTTCTCAAAGTGCACTTAGTTATTTGTAAGGCTTTTGGTTAGGTAAAACAATATCTGTATTGTATTACTGTGTCTTGCTAGCAGTCCACTAGGAAACCAATAAGATCTTAGTAATTTTCATTGCATATTTTTAAAGCATAGCATAATAGGAAATGCACAGACACAATGTTATTTTATTTTTATTACCATCTGGGATCTAAATGCCGATGGATTAATAAGTCATTTCACATTTAAATATATTATCATTATCATGTGAATAGAGATTGAATAATTTATATGTGTGTACTTGGCTTCTGATGAATGCTACCTATTCTTTACTAGTCTATTTAAAATTAATGTTAGACAATAATTTATTTATTTATTGTAATGATAATGATTATCATTATCATAATAGTGTAATGTTTCAAACCCAACTAAATAGCTGTTTAGATGAAAGTCATCTTAATTTGTGCTACTTTATATAGTAATAGAGGTATTGTGAGTAGTTGCCTAACAGAAAATACTTTATAAGGAATGTTGCTTAGCTTGTCGTTGAACTTATGACTATTATTATCGTTTCTTTCATTAAACATATGTTTAATGCAAGAGTTTAATTAGAAAAGATTACAAAGGAATCAGTTAAATATTTCAGTTATTTTATTTAACTTTATGTTTGTGTTATAGAACTCCTTATAATATATAAAAGGATGAAAATGTAATTTTAAGTAATGATTTGTTAGTCAAGCAATCCTAGATGTATTAGTAGAACAGCCTACTAAATAGTAACAGTACAGGTGCTTGCCATATAACTTTCTAAATAGTATTGTAAATAATTTGTGTTATGTTTATTGTTAATAAACATACTTGTTAATTAGTTAAATCTAGTTTTTGTGTATTTTTATGTGTAAAATTTCTTGGGTTCTGAATTCTTAAATATAACAGAAATCTTGGTCAATCAGATAAACAATCCTCATACAGATTCAAAACCTTAATGTTTATGAAAAAACATTCCACAAATGCATCAATTCCAAATCTGTAATTGCAATTCAAATAATAAATACTTGTTTCATTTTGCAATGATTTATGCAATCCATTTTTAAGACTGCATATTATCTATTCTTATACTAATAAAAGTATGATACTTAAAAACAATTATTTTATTGTGTTGTTAAGGAGTAGTAGAAGGATATAAAAGGTACCTTTCTATTATTTCAAATGACATCCTGGGTAAAGGACAATAATTATTCAAAATTTTATAGAATTGCTTTATGTCAATATCACTCAGATTATACATTTCTTTACATAATTGTAGCTATTATTATAGCATATTAAGATACATTAACTTATAAGAAAAGTGTATGCCTCCTACAGTCTACCAGAATGCCATTTATTTAGCAACACATTACATCAGTATAATTTCTAGAATGTAACAAAAAAAAACCTGAGATCATTATTTATTATTTCATTAATTATCAACCTCTTTATCTAATTATAGTTTTATTGATGGCAGAAGAAGTTAATTATAGTTTATTGTACTTATAGAAAGGTACTTTCCATTTCACTCTCTAAGAATAGAATAAATCAGTGTTGTTTTAATAAATAATTGTGTTCTATGTAGAATATCAAATAAGACATAAGAATTTATCAGAAGATGTTACTTAAAGTGCAAAATTTTGTAGCTCAGAGAATGTGTTTTGATAGTGGAAAATATATTTTATTTTTTAAAATATTGCTTTTCCCCATATAGTTATTTGTTTATGATAATATATTTTATTATTGCTTTAATTTTTTTTTGTTAGAATGCATATCTCTGTAGCTAAGTATAAAATAACTAATCAAACACTGAGCTTAATTATCTATTTTAATAGTGTCAATATTATAAGAATTTCATTCCATTAATATTAGATTACATTTTTTCTTTTTCTTTCATTCTATCCTCAGTTAAAATATATATTCTAGTGAGGCAGCCATTGCATCCTCAATAAACAAGTAGGAACTCAGGGTAACTTAAATAAACTATTAAGACGTTATAACTTATGGAACCACATAAAGTAGGTGAGTACATTGTTAACCCAATAAAAATCTTTTCTCAATAAATCCAACAGTAAATTTTACTAACTCTTATCTCTTGGTTTGATATCAAGTGCATATCTAAGTGACTAACAAGTTAATATGGTCTAACAGTGTGCCACTAGGCTATATGAACCTAGACAAAGTTATATTTTATAACCTTGTTACATGTACTGAGTTTGAACCCCTTTTAGTACTTTATTTCTAACAAAAATTAAGGATTTTGATTTTAGACCCATATCACTATATGCACTAACATTTAGGTAAACAAAAATTGAGGATTTTGATTTTATACCCATATCACTATATGCACTAACATTTAGGTAAACACAAAACATCCTTAAACTAAAGTGGTATACAAAATTCATCAGACAGAAATTATCTCCTAGGTCCTAATATAATAAATGTGTTTCAATACCTTTATAAGTTTTACTAGCTCATATTATACATTAATTTAAGATGGCAATTCACTCAACCTTGAATGATTTAGATGATGGAATGGTGGTTATTATAATGATTCATGAATGTCAACTAAATACCATGAAATCACTTATTTATGTATGGCCTTTAAACCTTTATCTAACTCATTAATTAAAATGTGATGATGATGATGATGATGACAATGATAATGGTTTCAACCACACAGCTTTAGGACCAAGCCTAAACTAAAATTTAGTTCTAAAGAAATTCATAAAAATTGGCTAATCTTAGTATATCTAATTAGATCTTAAACAATTAATATTCACCAGAGATCATGAATGATCACAACTAATAAAGAATACCCTTAATGAAATGTATATGCCTTGTTTAATAAAACAAATTTACCTTTATTACTGCATTTCTAACATATACATGAAAATTTCTAGATAGACATGAAAATTTATATGAATAATAACAATAATAATAATAATTGACTATTTTGAAATCATAATATTAATTTTAAGTTCTTCCCCCTTTCCCATTAATGATATAATGTATATTAAATTGGATACCAAATTTTCTAAGATTTTCAATCCACAAGCAAACATTTCGTAAAAAAAATATACACTCTTTGTGCACATATACTTTTATAATCTAACATGTAAAGTAGAATGATTAAAGAGAAAAAAAAATGTTAGTAGAATCAAAAAGAGCAAGATTTCCACAAACAAGTTTTTAGATTACTTCTCTGCCTCCCTTCTCTAAGCTATTGAGACTGCTATTCCTTAACTAAAAAAATATATAATATCCTTAATGATATATATGTCTATTATTCTCACATTCACATGCAATTTTAATATATATAATTTAAAATATATTTTTATTATATAATATATAATTATATACATGTGGCAAGTATGGTTATACTACCATGTATGTGTGTGTTTATCCCCATAATAACCAAAATATTATTTAAAAACAAAATAATAATACATAAAAAATATTTTACATATTAATAACATCTCATAACTTTAGATCAATAGATAATCATACCGGTTTTAGAAAACAAAATTCATCAATGTATGGGTATAATAATTTTAGCATACATAAAATCATTAATGAAGCTTATAACTATTATTACTTAGAAATTCTTGGTTTAACTCAATTTTGGTTGTTTTAAAAGTTCTGAGGTAAAAAAAAATATGAAAATTTATTTCTAAAATTTTACCAATAGTCTCTGATATCATAAAAAGAAAACATATAAAGAAAATTCATATTATCAGTTGCCTTTATTCTGTTGAGGCTTCCAAGAGTTCAAACTTAGCTTGTTAAATGTCTATACTTTTGCAGCAAACAATTTCTGTGATTCACTGGAACAGTTTCTTTTCTTGAGGCTTATAATTATTTAACAGTGATGATGATGATGAGTTTATTTGATTCAGTGGGAACCATTTAGCACTGAGACAGTTTCTTCCTTTCCTGTTAAGCATGATTCTTCTAATAGATGGAGTATATCAGTGGTTCTCATATCTATAATTTTTCTTGGGGTTTAAATTCAATCACTGAAATAACTGAACTAGCTGATATAATACTTATCAGTAGATTAATTATTTCCTTCAGCTTTCAAATGCAGGTAAATGTTTCGTCCATTTAAAACATCTTATATCTCCCCAATCAGTCGAAAGGTGTAGACTTTTAACTCAGACAAGACTTTTTTCTTTCCTATATGAAATGCTGGCTCTATGATGGGATATGGGGATCACCCTGATGAGATGCATATAGATTTTTAATCTGCCATCCTTATATTTTCAATCTTAAAAAAAATTTATATAAAAAATGATTTCAAATTGATATCTGGCAGAATTAAAATGCTTGTCTTTTCCTAGTTTCAATATTTAAAAATCTCCTCTAACTGATTTTCAGACTGGTTTTATACTTTATTTTTGAGCCAACTCATTTAATTAGATTCCTAGTGTGACATTCTCTAGAAACATATGAAAATTCACACTACTATGATTTTCAGACGAACCTTGTTTTGAAGGAAAAAATGTCTTAATCCTTTTTCTTCACATCTCCATTATAACTGTAACACCTGAAACTTTTAACTTTGATCTAGGATAAGAGGTTTGTAAAATTAGATTTCTCACGTCATCTAAGCTCCAACATAACAAACAATCTTTATAACACAAAATTGTTGAGTTAAAAAAAATAATTTAACAGATTTAACTTTACTTGTTTTTCTTTTTCAATATGTAATAAATGTAGATTTATGTATGCAATATACATACACACACTCTATCATCCAAATCATTTATAAAAACTGGCCTATTAAAA
This sequence comes from Epiperipatus broadwayi, assembly GCA_028023455.1. Taxonomy (NCBI): domain Eukaryota; kingdom Metazoa; phylum Onychophora; class Udeonychophora; order Euonychophora; family Peripatidae; genus Epiperipatus; species Epiperipatus broadwayi. The sequence goes on from JAQFVV010000123.1 coordinate 2,097,024, forward strand.
TGACCTGAATGCTGTTTATAAATTATACTTTTAATATTTAAAATTAAATTCTTACAAGTTTTAAACCCCAAATTTTAATTATAGAAAAACAAAAATAGAAATAGATAATAATAAAAAATAGCAGAATTAATCTAGCAAGTGTAGACTAGTTTTGAAAAAAGTTAATATTTGAAATATAAAATTGACAAACTAACTGGCTTCCCACACACACTGCCTATATGTGTTGTATTCCTACTTTTTAAAAGAACTATTGAATAATAAAAGGTGTGTACTACTCTTTTTGAGATTTGTCAACACACATACAACTAAAGAACATAACTGTTGCCCCCACCCTCTTTCTGTTTTATGTTTTTGGGACTGATGCTATAGGGTTTATATTTGGGTGCACTACCGCTTCCTTTACTATATAAATGTGATGATTAATGTTTCACATTTTCTTTCATGCACATTACTACAAATTCAGCTACTGACTAAATTGAAATGGCACAATATATATATATATATATATATATATATATATATATATATATATATATATATATATATATATATATATATATATATATATATATATATATATAAATTAAGTTCCAACCAGTAACCACCTAAACATTCACAGTAAATATAGTAATCAATATTTCTCACTGTTGTCAAGGCAACCTTCTCACCTTTTTAATAGCAAGAATGGAAATCCATTCTTACTAATGGTCCATTGAATATATATGGACACTCAAAGATTGCAACTTGACCACAGAGTATGAAATATTGTTACAATGAAGTTTAAATAAACCTCTTTAAACATGAAATAAACATGTCACTATAATGCACACTAATAAATAGTCATCTATAACATTACTTAATGCAATACTTTTAAATTGCCCATGTATTATTTAGAAATAATAAGCGAAATAGTGCCTAAAACTAATCTCGGATAATGATGTAATTAAGTTCCAACCAGTAACCACCTAAGCATTCACAGTAAATATAGTAATCAATATTTCTCACTGTTGTCAAGGCAACCTTCTCACCTTTTTAATAGCAAGAATGGAAATCCATTCTTACTAATGGTCCATTGAATATATATGGAAGACTGGTCTGTTGTTCATACCATAGTTCTCAATCTGGAGGCTGCCTTAGCAGGTTCCATCCTGATAGTATTTAATTGCAGTGCCCATATGATTCGGGGTCTGCAACAGTACCATTTATAATTCAACAGTCATTTCATTTGAAATAAGTGAGAGAGTGTGACAAGTGCATCTTATCACCCCTCTCAAAAAAATCAAGCTCGAACTGTTCTTAATCTGGATATTTTTTTATTTTTATAGTAAGGTCCGACCATTGGTTTGCTGCTTCTATTGGACATCTATTTTTTTGTTCTCTTATCTATATCTTTCATCTGACTTTTTTATATGAGCCCCAAGGGCTAATTTGCTTTTCGTTTAACTTATAAAACAATCACTTCCATTTACTGAGATTACATAAGAATCTTTTAACAAAAATATTTTATCTTTAGATCTTGTACTTTTTTTTATAAAATCTTGTACTTTTTTTATAAAAAAAGTACGTTCAAATATCTTTTTTACCTTATTTTAAAAAGAAAATTAAGTTTTCATTCCATCTGTGCGATATATTACAACTTTTAATTTTTAGTTTATAAGTTAAGTTTTTTTCTTTTTAATAAATCAATTTTTATTTATAATCTTTTTATTTTAATTTAAAATAATGTAACGGCTTATTATATAGCATTACAATATATCAACTCAAACCCTCTATAGAACTCATATATATCTAAGGCAACACATTTTACTAATTTCCTTCAACTGTAAATGATTCCTCACATCAATATTGTTATTTCATGTTAAGATTAAAATCATAGTTTAATTCAAATTATTGTCAAAACTTCAATTACCATGCATACATTTTCTTACTTTAAAATCAGTGGTTGGAATCCCGCTTTTTTGTTTAACTTCTTCAACAAATTTATTATAATCGTTTCCTTCTAGAGGTTTTACAACCAGAATTAACAAAATTTGATACCTCTCAACCAAAGTAGATGGTGTATCTACAAATATATATATATATATATATATATATATATATATATTTGTATATACATATCATACACTTATATATATATATATATATATATATATATATTAAGTGTATGATCAATAAAGTTAATAGGAGATTATGTAAACATTATTTAATATTCTAGCGATCAATATAAAAACTGCTAGAAATTTAACCATATATATGAAAAAATCCAAGTACATAATGCTGGCTACAAATTCAAATATAAAAATTACAAATCATTCTCCCAAACATATTATTTCAGCAACTGTTTCTCTAAATGATTAAGTTAGAATTTCAAGTATTCCGATCTATTACAAAAGACGCACAAATTTATTGGGGTTATAATAGAATTTAGCATACGCACATATTTATTCTGTTACAAATGGCGAAGAAATTTGTAGGCATAATTTAACAGAATTACTCTACAATGGCCTTGTCATATCCGATCTGCAATTAAAATCATCTCTTTATTTGAATTAGTCTGAATTTTAATACACAATATATCACTTCATTGCCGCTTACCTAGTCATTCTATTTAAAATTCAGACTTTTACAGAGGGCATTACTGAAAGAATATGATGTTTGGGAAAGTATTATACCTACTGAAATTTGAGATGAATTTCAGTATGTGGTAAAATGTCAGACATATTTTTTTTTTTATCTTTTTTCTTGTTTGCTTGTTGGATGGTGAATATATTAACTTGTTGCTATGGTGTCAATAATGTGAATATAATGTTGTTTATTATTAATTAATTGTACTGTAAGATTGTAAATTGACTTTATTCATTTTTAAAAATGAAAATGAATATGTAAATAATAAAGCATATAGTGTTGATGAAATAATTATTTTTATTACACATTTCGTTTATATTGCTGCATTATGACAGTAAGTTATAAACAATACAAATAAATGTTTAATATGTCAAATATATTTGTTCTTTTTATTTGTATGATATTATACTAAAGAAATATGTATAAAAATATATTTCAAGTGTATTATATTGAAAACGTAATGTTTGTTTAATTTTGTTAGAATGAAAATAGTATTGGCGTTGTAAAACATGAATTTTTGTTGTACGTAATAATTCTAAAATATTTATTTTTATTTGTTGTATAATACAAATTTTTATTTTAAAAAATTTACTGGAAATTGCTTAAATAGTGAGTATAAAGGATTGCTATAGTTACACTGATGTCAATGAAAAACGTCTTATAAATAGAACTGAACAATTTGAATTCATTCTCTCTCTTGTTTTGGCTTTAGCCAGAAGCAAATGCAATTGCTTTTTACATAATTTCTTTTATTTACCTTAAAAGTATATAATTGACTGAACAAAATGGATGGGTAAGAAATAATATTGTCTGCCCATGAACTGAGCAGCATATCGAGAAGATTTTATGAGAAAATGATAATTTATTATAAAAGTAAAAAATCATACGAATTGCTTCATTACATATTAAACCATCAAATTATTTTTATCCTTTAAAATGGATGTTACCTATATTTTAAAGATAGATTACAAATATTAGAAGATGTACAAGAGTCATATATACCTGTTTGTAATTTTATTAAATCAAGAGATCATTTTTAAAGATATGAATCAGCTTAATTTATTATCATGTCTTCCTAGATAAACGATATATTGATTCGTAATATTTTGAAATAATATTTGTTTATGAAAGGATATCATCGTGAATATAAACTAGCAATTATGTGTGTAATGTGCTATAAAACAAATAATTATTATTTGAAAGAATAATTTGGGTATATACATAAAATATCAGAATCGATAAAATGTACTTTGGATTTAAATGTTTTCAAGAATATATTATATCTTCTCTGTAGTTTGTAATAGACATTAGGACTGTGATGCCAGTCTGAAAATGCGGTATTTAAAGATTCTCATTTAGGTTGTTTGTTTACATTTGTCATTATTATTGATATAAACTGTAACCTTATATTTTGCTGCAAAATATAGAGTTCGGTAGAGCTGATTAAATTTTTTTTCTGTCTTCAACTAGATGACTTGATTATCATGGCTTGCATTTTGTATCTACTTGATATTTGCATTTAAAGAAACTTAATGATGAAATTAAGTAATATTTTGCCTTGCTTATTACATATATTTCTTTTTAAATATTAAATTGCTCTTTTCCCCACACTGATTTAGATTATATGTGTTTAACCTGTAAGAAACCAACGACATATTATATCAAGTTTGGTAAAATGTGATGAAAAATAATAATAATTCTTATTTATTTAAAAATAACCCTAAAAAATATCTGTTACAGTCCTTTCTTCTCTTAGAAGTAGACTATTCCAGATTCCATCCTTATCTGATCAGATTAAGTATTGTTTGCTGCTGGCCAATAGGGTGATATACAGCTAAACATATAACCAATGATTAATGTAGGCCAATAAGCAAGGATGCTCCCTGAATACGAATGTTTTCAGCAAGGTCAGGGATCTGGATATAAATACTCAGCCTTTTGTGAGAACAGGGGCAGAACATCTGTCTAACCTACAAATACAGTAAGAGTTCTCCCAGCAAAGCTCTGCTAACCTAAACAGCAGCAAGCATTCCCATGATAGCAATAGGCTATTGGTCCACACAGCTAGGCAAGTCTCCAGATGGACCAGATGCTGCTAAGACTACTGTTGACTCAAAGCAAGCTGTCTTGTACAGCCAGAAGAGTCATCCTCCTATCTGTGAGACAAGCTATCAGGTGTAACTGGAAGTGGTAGGACCACAAGATGCAGAGCCCAAAGTTTACATTAATCTATATGTTGAGTTTGGTCTGGATTACAGACCCAACTTACAAAAAATAATACAAATACCCAAATTACAATTAATATAACCTTTATTATATATATATATATATATATATTGTACCGAGATACATCAGGAAGGAGTGTGCTTTCTACGGAGTTACACATAATTTTGAAAAAAAAATATAAATTGATAAACGATTTGTGTAAATATTTAATAAAAATAAAAGGTCTTGTAGGGTAAAATAAGAATAAAAAGATTTTTTTTCTCATAGACAGGTTTATCGTTAAAAGCATAAATTAGACAGTTTTATAAGATATAATTTTGAATCGTATTTAAATAAAACCTAAAGAACTAAAATTTGATTTAAGATTGCTTTAAGAAAAAAAAAAACAAGGTGGAATTCGTTTTGTCTTATAATTATAATAAAAAAAAAAAGGGAAAATATATGTAATCAAAGGAATGTAGTGAACAATGGGAGCTAATGACGAACATAAGAAATTTCCATTAAACGGCTAGTTAGTGAAAATAACTTTAACAAAGAAATTGAAATAATTCTAACAAAGAAATTGAAATAACTCTAATAAAGAAATTGAAAATAACTTTAACAAAGAAATTGAAATAATTCTAACAAAGAAATTGAAATAACTCTAACAAAGAAATTGAAATAAAGAAATTGAAATAACTCTAGCAGAGAGTACAAAGAAATTAAATGACCAATGCAAACACCAGAAAGTCAGCACGGACCGTAACTGAAACACCAGAGGATTAGTTACATATTGTAGATTGAATCTGCAAGATAAGGACCGTAAAATATAAAAGGGCGAATTTTCTATTGTATTATTAATTAAAATTATTTTTATAGATCGAGAGCATTGAATATTAATATACGTCTCAAGTTAAACATAATGCTGCACTGTTAAACCCATCGTGTGAACAGCCGGCCGAATCCTTCCCGCAATACCAACAGCAAACAGTTCAAATGTCGATCATGGTCGCGTAAAACAAGAAGGTGACGGAGTGTCCACGTGGAGCCCACAGGATCCCAACGACATCGGGAAAAGGATTGCAAAGAGTTAGCGCTAACTGACCGAATGAAATACTATCAGAAGCAATGCTCGGAACCGTGCATAAGGGAGAAAGCTAGGTAATGTTTATTTCAATTTCTAATTCACTAATTAAAAGCCGTAATAATAAATGGAATAATAAACTCTGAACTGTATGGTACGAACAATAATTATTAGTTTTCTTTAGCTCCATTACCCAGAGATTTTATTGTGACTGTGTGTATAATTATTTTTTTTATGTATTTATAATATGAAATTTTGATTGTATTAAATATTATCTGAACTTGAACGAAAGTGTAATTAATTATATTATAAGACCAAACGAAGTGTAATAGCGTAAATGGAGACTTCATGGGTTAGTGATTACTTAAATTAGATTTAAATTAAATAATTAAATAAAAGAAAAAGAGAAAGTGAGAAATTTAGCGCAGAGAAAGATTCATAAATTGATTTTTTTTAGGTAGGCGGATTATATTTAATTGATTGTTGTAGCTGAGCTAGCGGGAGCGGGTACTAGATCATATTGGTCAAGCAGACTTGTTCGACAAAGGTCGGCTGGCACCCATTGGATTTTTTCCTTTAAATAAATAAAAAGTTTGATTGGCTAATATGTAATCTAGTAAACGAGTATTAATGTTATTGGCAAATGTTTGCAAATGATATTGATTACTCTACCCAAGGTACCGACAGCCCCGTGATAGGATTTTGTGTAAGAGGGAGGTACAAAGTTCTGATCGAGTCGTTATTATAAACATTAAACATTTTATTGATTTTATATAAATAATGTTTTTATAAAATTTACGAGATGACGTGTAAAGGGCTAGGTATAATATATATATATATTCTAACCTCCCCCCGCGCATTCTCACCCCAAAATATATTGTTTATTACGAATATTACGGGTTCTAGCTCAGTTAACAAATAAATAAATGAAATATTCAGCATTAATTAAAATGATTACTAGCTCTAATTTTTAAAATACAAATACGGTTCAATTTTAAAATGAATTAACAAATATTTACTATTTTCATGAGACATGGAGTGACAATACGGGGAACGAGATAGACTACATTGAGACATTATCCACACGATACTACCTCAATGGCATAAGAACACTATTCCCCCTTTTTACTATACCAAATAACTAACTCATAGTATTCTTACGACTTTCTAAGCTCTATTCACTACGATTAAAATAATAATCATATCTTAATCTTCTTTATAACAAGAATCTAGCTCAATTAAATAAAATGAAGTAAAATAAAATAAAATCTCAGGTTCAGAAATTGTATTCTAACTAATTTAAAATTACGGTAGTAAAATATGAAAAGGGAATTTTATGTCATAATCTACTACACAGCAACTAATAATAATAAAAATAATAATAACAATAATAATATAATATAATCTTATTTCTTCCTAAATGAAATAAATAAATACGTACGTGGTAGTATTTTAATAATCTGACAACAGAATACGTGTGGCAACATTAGCATATAATTTAATGTAATATTGTGGCAACCGACTTATGACCAATAAATAATATAAAATTATGATCTTTTAATTTTAACATACCAATAAATTCTCAAAATTATTATAACACTTTTATGTTTACCTTTTGTGCAAAATTTATATGTCTGTTTCAATTATAAATGTATCGTGATTTCATGCATCCATGTGGAGAAATAACAACTCGGACACAAAAACTTTAGAACAAATTTAAAACAAAGTTTATTAACAACATAAATAAATTAACAATATTTTTACACTATATACATTGGATATCCCTTACTTTCATATCTCAACTTAGTTTATTAGTTTATAAAATGAAATCAAAATATTATTTATTTTTTCCTAGTTAAATCTTATCTTTTTAACACTTAAGAAAATACAGTATTATTACTTGATTTATTATTATGGTTAGCTTATTACAAAATGCATTTCTTATATGATTATCACAAACACTTTGCATCCCTAATATTATTAAAATTATATTTTTTTACAAAATTTACATTCGTAGTAAAATTCTACAAAATAACAAATTTTAGTTTTATATTGGTTGTATGGAATCTTACAAAGTCAAAACATTGTTCTACATTCGGTATTAGGTTTTTTATTGTTCATTATCCGATGTTTATTAATCCTAATATTCTCATTCAAGCCTTACTTCGGATGATATAATTACAACTATTAATATACCATGCACAAGTATATGTTTATTATACATTATTGGACTATTTTCTTAATAAATATGCAATACTTATTTTCTAAATATTATTTAAAAAAAAAATTCATTCAAATTTTATTATCACTTTTAAAATACTTGGTTTAGATTTCTTTTCAAAAAATCTTATATTCATTTCTGAATTAATTTTACAATGTATTATATGATTCTTTCTCTCTTTATGATATTTTGGACTTTCAATTTTAAAGTTACACAATTCTATACATTCCAGCAAATAAACTATTCTTACATAAACGATAACATATCTTCAGTTCTATTTTATTCATTATTTCTTTGAAAATATCTTTCTGACCGATGCAGATTCACAAAATAAGGATAGCGAAGATAGATGCATAGGATCAAAATACAACTAGAATATTACTCGTCATATATCTTGACAATCATGGCACAGTGAATTAAAAGACACTATAGAGGAGTGACCTTTACCTGTCTACCAACCTCTATTATAGGAACGATGCTAAAGCTATTTCTTCAGCTTTATTATAACATCAAAAAGTTTAAAGATATGCAAAAACACTGTCCAAACTATATGTGTTCAGTCATAGGGCTTAGTTAACTATACTGAAATCACACAAAACTAAATATGATCCAAATCCTTTATTTTTCCTATTTCTTAAAAAAAAACATCATCTTGGTTTCCTCTCCACTAGTACTTCCAAGTCACTATCCGATCTTATTTCTCAAGATTTTTTCTATACTGTACATCGACAAATACATATCTGCATTACTAACAATAATAAAATTCATTTATTTTAAAACTATTCCACTGTTCTATAAGAAAATCTTTTTACTACTTTCCTCCGTATATTTAATCATATACAAACTATTTAAATATCTGAATACTTTATCACATGAAAGTTCAAAAGAATCACACAATTGTTCTGTTAAATTATATTATTAATATACTTTAAATAAATTATTGCATGCATATTCCGAATTACTCCTATCTCATTATATGTTAAAAATGTTGTATAAAATGTGTACATATAATTTAAACTTTCACACTTCATTCTTAGGTCAATAGATGATCTAAAAAAAATACATTATGCATTATAAATAACTATTAAAATTACCAAAACGACCTTTATCTTCTCGATCGCGTTCCGTAGGCTTCACCATCCATTTGATCCTTGTAGATATAAGATTCACATCCATACACTTTATTTTTAAACAATATTTCTATAATTTTATCAAGCTATTATATTTAAATTTTAATATTACTAAATTTATGTTTATATGTTTTCCCTAATCTCACATAACATTTTATATTCTAAAATAAATTAGTAAAAAATATTTAAACTATATTTACTGTACTTCTTCATCAAACTTTCTTGAAAACCGTTCATATTAAAGCTAAAAAAAAAATGTTTATTATTTCTTCTTCAGTCACTTCTTGTTCAATTTTAAGGTAAAACAATTATTGCTCTGTTTAATAAATATTCATAGATGACAATCCTTGGTTTTTTATAATATTTAATACAATTATTAATTATGATATTAGTTAATCCCGTAAAGAAAACGTCTACATATTCTCTTCTAATATTTTCTGCTAATATTTTCCCCGCGCGACTTTTATGATGCATCTTCTAGGTACTTTGATTTAAATATTCAGTAAATTTTTCTGTCTCCATGGATCCATTTTCATTAAGTAATTTAAATTTATATTTTCCTAAATCAAGCATTTCTCCAATGAACACTTTATAATATTTTTTAATTCTTCTTAGAGAAAGTTTTTTCTGTTCTTTTTTTTCAGAAAAACATAATAGCTCTTTCATATCATTATTCGGTAACTTTTTCCTTTCTTTTAAAGTTCTGGTAACTATATACTTTGTAATGTTTCCTTTAAAAAGGACAAACATTCTTTCTCTGTTATAACTTTTACATAATTTTTTCTTTATGATATACGCATCTTAATTTTTCCATAGAGAAGAATAAAAAAAAACTTCAGAGTAGCCTTATAAATTTGTGCGTCATAATTTTTCCTGACGGCAAATAACTTCTCTTTTAAGTTTTCCGTATAGCGTCCAAATTATATTCCTCTGAGTTACAATAATAAGTTTCTGGTTGAGCATAAATAAAGCTGTATCAAGGCACTTTACAAATATTTTTCCTTTATCATAACTTCTATATACTGTTTTCTGTAGTATTTCCATTTTTACTGTAAGGTTTTGGCTAAACTTGAATAAAATATCCTGGTAAGAAAACTTTTAAAAATTAGCCCTCCATGTAAAGGCAGTTCAAAATATTATATTTTAAAAAAACTTTTAAAATAAATATAAAATTTTAAAATTATATTACTTTTCTAGCTTACGATCTTATACAGCTAAAAAAATATGTTACTCCCTCCTTCACTTACACATTACTTTCTCCCGCTCCGTCTAATTCTTATATTTTGTCTGCTAAAATACCTCCGTTGATTGGTTAATGACTTTTTTAGCGCGAACAAATTTACACATTTTAGTTTTATAATAGATTAAACCTTTTTAAAATAAAGAATTTATGACGTCATGTCTTAAATATTATTTAGAATAGTATTTTTTAACTCAATTATAATTTTATCAAAATCATTTAAACTTTAAAACAATTATTAAAATAACATTTAATATTTCAACTTTTACTTTAACGATCGATAGCAATTATATTTAGTTTTATAATTCACAAACTTTATTATTATATTCTAACAAGCGTGTGTGTGAAGGTATATAATATACAGTCACATGATTACTAACTTTATCAGATGATTTTTTTAATTTACGTCTCGGTCTAAATTACCAAAACTGATATATTTTATAAAAAATTTGGAAAATAATTTAAAATTGTAGAACTAAATATAATTCTCACCATCCTAAAGTTTATTTTAAAATATACTCTATTAATTTTGACTATTAAATATAATTATAACACTACATATAGCATTTATTTAATTTATTAGTTTTAAAATATCATACTCGAATTATTAATATATTTTTAACTATTTATAGCTGTGTTATTTTATATGGCCAGCTTTTACAACCATAAGCAAGGATATAATTAAGCTTTATTTAACTGTTTTCTTTTAAAATAATCCATTACACTTTTATATACCAGGTATTTTCAGCCTTAAATTGTACTATAAGATCTAATCGATCATACAATTATCAATATATCATACAAACATATCTTAAAATTTAAAATTTTTTTAGTAATTGACCATTCTACCTTATTATGACCTATAGATAAGGGCACATAACTTCCCCCTTCGAATAAAAAATTTTAAATTAAACATCTAGTTTAATACCTACTTTATTCATTAATACTCCTCATTTTATTATCTGCTACAACCAAATTCCATCTTATACTACTCAATACAACAGAATACACTGTTTGCTATACAAATTTATATAATATCTGGACACTAAACTCAGACTTTGAACTATTAATACTTATAAAAAATTTTCTACACTTCTGATGGGTATGGGATTAAACTTCTAGCGTTGTATGTCCCTTTTTCACCATCTGGTGTAGTTAATACAAAAGCATTCTCTCCCACTTTTCTAAAAATCTTGTACGGACCTTCATATAATTCTAGAAATTTTCTAAATTGATTTCTTTGTAGGTTGCTAACATTTAAAATTTATATTTGTTCTGTAAAAAAAAAATAAGGTTATAATATATTATTAAATACACATCTTATTTAGGACTTATTTGTCTTAATTATTAGGTATTTTCTTTTCTAAATCTAAACTTTAATTCTCTCTCGCCTTTCTTAAGTCTCACCTTAGCTTTTCCTATCTTCTTTCCTTTATTAAAATTATTCTTAAGAAGATCTGTTATGAATTTCTCATGCTTTAGACATTTAAGTCTTACTTTTATCTTGCTTAAATCTCTATTCCGATTAAATTTTTCTCTTATAAATTCACTATTAGGTATCAAGTTTCTAATTCCTTGAAACAATATTTCTTTAGAAATATCAAATTGTAAATGAATATTTCTATCATTAACACTACATTTAAATATCACCTCTTGCCTTTTATTTTTAAATTTATTACTACTTTTATCAATAATTTTTGGTAACTCATGTTCCAACAACTTTAAATACTTTTGCTCTGAAGAATTTGATATTATCTTTGTAAAGTTACCAAATCTTTTATCATCAATATAATATTTTTTAAAACTATTAATTTGATCTATAGTTCTTTCACCAACTAATCTTTCATAGGATTTACTCACTCCTATCATTTCATTAGTCAATTTAAAATACTCTTTGGGATTTTTCAGTATTCTTTTATATAATTCATTACTACTATTAATTATTTCAATAGATTTTTTATGAATCTCCTTTTCTTCATAAATCATTTCATTATTTATACTGGTTTTTCCAACAAATAACTTAGTTTCTTTATTAGCGAATTTAATATAAGACTCATCTTTTCTTAACTCATTATCTGCCATCTTACCCACTGATACATCATTATATCTATCTTTATCTCCTAATTTAATAAAATCTATGTTTTCTGGTGTCCAATTAGTACATAAGTTAATATCTTTATTAACTATCTTAATGAATTGTGGATTTTCTTCATCTACAGTCTCTACAATTTCTTTGTCATCTACCACATTTTCACTAATTAAATTAATAGATTCTTGATTCTTTTCCAAATCTGTATTAATTATTTCAACATATTGACTACTTATTTTAGTCTGAATTACCTCTTCCTTAATAACTCTAATTTCTTCATTAATATGATTTATATTACTCTTTTCTCTATTTCTATTTATATTTTCTAGAATCTCTTCTCTATTTTTTCTATTATTTTCATTGAGAGATTCAAATTTTATATTACTCTCTTCTCTATTTCTACTTATATTCTCATTAATCTCTTCTCTATTTCTATATTATCTTCTTGAATCTCTTCTCTATTTCTACTTATATTTTCATTAATCTCTTTCATCATCAGTACTATTTGAGACAATGAGAAGCTATCTACATCTCTTTTATGTGTGACTACTTCTTCTTCCTCTATTTTTAATTCCCTAATCTTTTCTTCTCCTTTTATTTCGTCATCTGTAATTTGTACAATATCTGTAATTGTTTCTATATTAATTGTCTCTTCCGCTTCCCTTTCCTCCTCACAACTACTATCCACAATGAATTCAGATATTTCCTCTACTGAACTGTTATCTTGATTATCCATTTTTTTCTTTATAATACTTTTTCCTCAAAATTTAATATCCCAATAATATGTTACTATTAACTTCTCATAAAATAGTTTCTTACCAGTTCTTTTATCTCATCCAACCATCACCCACAATAACTATAGACAATACCTTCTATACACCTTATACTATCTAACTAATTATAATAACAATAACAATTAAAATTATATGTGTCACAACATCATTTCCCACATGCATGATTCACAAATATTTTGCACAAATTAAAACACTTTCAAATATATTTTTCAATAATACTTCAATAATTGACATGGTCATATTAAATACCAATAATCGTTAGCCACATATGCATATTTTAAATTTTGTTTGTCAATTGACCCACAATAGTATAGTACGATTTTTTAAACAATCAGATTATCTACCACATAAAATTGAAATTATTTTAATAACAAATACTTAGTTTACTTTAATAACTAAATCCTAATAATTATTTCTATAATCAAATATGAAATTATCTACTTCTGTAAAATATGTCTATTGACAATCTCCCGATTTACATGAACAAATTCAAATACTAAACTATATGTAACTCCACTACACATCGTGCAGTCTCATTGGAAGAGCAAAATTTAACCTTCTGTTAGTTGAATCCAACCTATCGATTGTAGTTCCAACTACACATCGTGCAACACGTTGGGCGATCACAATCTAACCTCCCCCCGCGCATTCTCACCCCAAAATATACTGTTTATTACGAATATTACGGGTTCTAGCTCAGTTAACAAATAAATAAATGAAATATTCAGCATTAATTAAAATGATTACTAGCTCTAATTTTTAAAATACAAATACGGTTCAATTTTAAAATGAATTAACAAATATTTACTATTTTCATGAGACATGGAGTGACAATACGGGGAACGAGATAGACTACATTGAGACATTATCCACACGATACTACCTCAATGGCATAAGAACACTATTCCCCCTTTTTACTATACCAAATAACTAACTCATAGTATTCTTACGACTTTCTAAGCTCTATTCACTACGATTAAAATAATAATCATATCTTAATCTTCTTTATAACAAGAATCTAGCTCAATTAAATAAAATGAAGTAAAATAAAATAAAATCTCAGGTTCAGAAATTGTATTCTAACTGATTTAAAATTACGGTAGTAAAATATGAAAAGGGAATTTTATGTCATAATCTACTACACAGCAACTAATAATAATAAAAATAATAATAACAATAATAATATAATATAATCTTATTTCTTCCTAAATGAAATAAATAAATACGTACGTGGTAGTATTTTAATAATCTGACAACAGAATACGTGTGGCAACATTAGCATATAATTTAATGTAATATTGTGGCAACCGACTTATGACCAATAAATAATATAAAATTATGATCTTTTAATTTTAACATACCAATAAATTCTCAAAATTATTATAACACTTTTATGTTTACCTTTTGTGCAAAATTTATATGTCTGTTTCAATTATAAATGTATCGTGATTTCATGCATCCATGTGGAGAAATAACAACTCGGACACAAAAACTTTAAAACAAATTTAAAACAAAGTTTATTAACAACATAAATAAATTAACAATATTTTTACACTATATACATTGGATATCCCTTACTCTCATATCTCAACTTAGTTTATTAGTTTATAAAATGAAATCAAAATATTATTTACTTTTCCTAGTTAAATCTTATTTTTTAACACTTAAGAAAATACAGTATTATTACTTGATTTATTATTATGGTTAGCTTATTACAAAATGCATTTCTTATATGATTATCACAAACACTTTGCATCCCTAATATTATTAAAATTATATTTTTTTTTACAAAATTTACATTCGTAGTAAAATTCTACAAAATAATAAAATTTTAGTTTTATATTGGTTGTATGGAATCTTACAAAGTCAAAACATTGTTCTACATTCGGTATTAGGTTTTTTATTGTTCATTATCCGATGTTTATTAATCCTAATATTCTCATTCAAGCCTTACTTCGGATGATATAATTACAACTATTAATATACCATGCACAAGTATATGTTTATTATACATTATTGAACTATTTTCTTAATAAATATGCAATACTTATTTTCTAAATATTATTTAAAAAAATTCATTCAAATTTTATTATCACTTTTAAAATACTTGGTTTAGATTTCTTTTCAAAAATCTTATATTCATTTCTGAATTAATTTTACAATGTATTATATGATTCTTTCTCTCTTTATGATATTTTGGACTTTCAATTTTAAAGTTACACAATTCTATACATTCCAGCAAATAAACTATTCTTACATAAACGATAACATATCTTCAGTTCTATTTTATTCATTATTTCTTTGAAAATATCTTTCTGACCGATGCAGATTCACAAAATAAGGATAGCGAAGATAGATGCATAGGATCAAAATACAACTAGAATATTACTCGTCATATATCTTGACAATCATGGCACAGTGAATTAAAAGACACTATAGAGGAGTGACCTTTACCTGTCTACCAACCTCTATTATAGGAACGATGCTAAAGCTATTTCTTCAGCTTTATTATAACATCAAAAAGTTTAAAGATATGCAAAAACACTGTCCAAACTATATGTGTTCAGTCATAGGGCTTAGTTAACTATACTGAAATCACACAAAACTAAATATGATCCAAATCCTTTATTTTTCCTATTTCTTAAAAAAAAACATCATCTTGGTTTCCTCTCCACTAGTACTTCCAAGTCACTATCCGATCTTATTTCTCAAGATTTTTTCTATACTGTACATCGACAAATACATATCTGCATTACTAACAATAATAAAATTCATTTATTTTAAAACTATTCCACTGTTCTATAAGAAAATCTTTTTACTACTTTCCTCCGTATATTTAATCATATACAAACTATTTAAATATCTGAATACTTTATCACATGAAAGTTCAAAAGAATCACACAATTGTTCTGTTAAATTATATTATTAATATACTTTAAATAAATTATTGCATGCATATTCCGAATTACTCCTATCTCATTATATGTTAAAAATGTTGTATAAAATGTGTACATATAATTTAAACTTTCACACTTCATTCTTAGGTCAATAGATGATCTAAAAAAAATACATTATGCATTATAAATAACTATTAAAATTACCAAAACGACCTTTATCTTCTCGATCGCGTTCCGTAGGCTTCACCATCCATTTGATCCTTGTAGATATAAGATTCACATCCATACACTTTATTTTTAAACAATATTTTTATAATTTTATCAAGCTATTATATTTAAATTTTAATATTACTAAATTTATGTTTATATGTTTTCCCTAATCTCACATAACATTTTATATTCTAAAATAAATTAGTAAAAAATATTTAAACTATATTTACTGTACTTCTTCATCAAACTTTCTTGAAAACCGTTCATATTAAAGCTAAAAAAAAATGTTTATTATTTCTTCTTCAGTCATACTTCTCCCTTGTTCAATTTTAAGGTAAAACAATTATTGCTCTGTTTAATAAATATTCATAGATGACAATCCTTGGTTTTTTATAATATTTAATACAATTATTAATTATGATATTAGTTAATCCCGTAAAGAAAACGTCTACATATTCTCTTCTAATATTTTCTGCTAATATTTTCCCGCGCGACTTTTATGATGCATCTTCTAGGTACTTTGATTTAAATATTCAGTAAATTTTTCTGTCTCCATGGATCCATTTTCATTAAGTAATTTAAATTTATATTTTCCAAATCAAGCATTTCTCCAATGAACACTTTATAATATTTTCCAATTCCTCTTAGAGAAAGTTTTTTCTGTTCCTTTTTTCATAAAAACACAATAGCTCTTTCATATCATTATTCGGTAACTTTTTTCTTTCTTTTAAAGTTCTGGTAACTATATACTTTGTAATGTTTCCTTTAAAAAGGACAAACATTCTTTCTCTGTTATAACTTTTACATAATTTTTTCTTTATGATATACGTATCTTAATTTTTCCATAGAGAAGAATAAAATAACTTCAGAGTAGCCTTATAAATTTGTGCGTCATAATTTTTCCTGACGGCAAATAACTTCTCTTTTAAGTTTTCCATATAGCGTCCAAATTATATTCCTCTGAGTTACAATAATAAGTTTCTGGTTGAGCATAAATAAAGCTGTATCAAGGCACTTTACAAATATTTTTCCTTTATCATAACTTCTATATACTGTTTTCTGTAGTATTTCCATTTTTACTGCAAGGTTTTGGCTAAACTTGAATAAAATATTCTGGTAAGAAAACTTTTAAAAATTAGCCCTCCATGTAAAGGCAGTTCAAAATATTATATTTTAAAAAAACTTTTAAAATAAATATAAAATTTTAAAATTATATTACTTTTCTAGCTTACGATCTTATACAGCTAAAAAATATGTTACTCCCTCCTTCACTTACACATTACTTTCTCCCGCTCCGTCTAATTCTTATATTTTGTCTGCTAAAATACCTCCGTTGATTGGTTAATGACTTTTTTAGCGTGAACAAATTTACACATTTTAGTTTTATAATAGATTAAACCTTTTTAAAATAAAGAATTTATGACGTCATGTCTTAAATATTATTTAGAATAGTATTTTTTTAACTCAATTATAATTTTATCAAAATCATTTAAACTTTAAAACAATTATTAAAATAACATTTAATATTTCAACTTTTACTTTAACGATCGATAGCAATTATATTTAGTTTTATAATTCACAAACTTTATTATTATATTCTAACAAGCGTGTGTGTGAAGGTATATAATATACAGTCACATGATTACTAACTTTATCAGATGATTTTTTTAATTTACGTCTCGGTCTAAATTACCAAAACTGATATATTTTATAAAAAATTTGGAAAATAATTTAAAATGTAGAACTAAATATAATTCTCACCATCCTAAAGTTTATTTTAAAATATACTCTATTAATTTTGACTATTAAATATAATTATAACACTACATATAGCATTTATTTAATTTATTAGTTTTAAAATATCATACTCGAATTATTAATATATTTTTAACTATTTATAGCTGTGTTATTTTATATGGCCAGCTTTTACAACCATAAGCAAGGATATAATTAAGCTTTATTTAACTGTTTTCTTTTAAAATAATCCATTACACTTTTATATACCAGGTATTTTCAGCCTTAAATTGTACTATAAAATCTAATCGATCATACAATTATCAATATATCATACAAACATATCTTAAAATTTAAAATTTTTTTAGTAATTGACCATTCTACCTTATTATGACCTATAGATAAGGGCACAATATATATATATATATATATATATATATAGTATTGTATATATATATATATATATATATATATATATATATATATATATATATAATACAAGAAAATATATACAATACTGAATATTATAAATTAACATTAACTCTGGGCTCTAAATATTGTGCTCCTATCACTTCCAGATACACACCTGATAGCTTGCCTGATGGGTAAGAGGTATGACTCTTGTCACTATAGACAACAGTTTGCTTTGAGTCAACAGTAGTCTTAGCAGTGTCCAGTCTCTTTGTGGACTTGCCTAGCTGTGTGGACAAATAGTATATTACTATTATAGGAATGCTTACAGCTGTTTACATTAGCAGAGCTTCCCTGGGAGAACACATACTGTCTTCATAGGTTAGACAGACATTCTCCCCTTATCTCACACAATGCTGACTATTTATAGGCAGATCCCTGACTTTACTGAAAACATTCAGATTCAGCAGGCATCATTACTTATTGGCCTGTACTATTCATTGGCTATGTGTTTAGCTGTACACTAGCCTATTGGCCAGAAGTAAACAATAGCTAATCTGATTAGATAAAGATGGAATCTGAAATTGTCCATTTCTGAGAGAAGGGAGAACTATAACACTATAATATTCAGTATTCAATAATCAATAATATGTTTAAAAATACATATATTCAAGCAACAAAAATTACAAATTATAAAACTATCGTAGAAAAGCCTTTTTTGGAAAATTATGTTTTTTGCCCTTTTCAATATGTCTCCAGAATACCACAATTTAAAGTACATACAGTGACATCTATATCAATACATGAGAGAAGACAGATAAACAAATGTATATACGATACTATTGATTACATGATTTTTTTCTCAATCCGACAACAAAATTACTCTATTATATATATTGAATGAATATATATCCACATATATTAATTAGTTAACTATCCATTCTTTATCTATTAACCACTTATTATTCAACTTAATTGCTGATTTGCTGATTATTTTATTGGCTGCGTGAGGGGAAAATCTAAACTTTTAATTGGTCCAATTCACAAACTCAACTGTCAAAATATATTCATCTTTTAATATTATAGTCACCTTAGTTTCATCTGTAAAAAGTATATTAATAATTTGTCAGGTGATGAAAGTGAATGAAAGTTTTTTTCAAAAATAATTTTTATTTATAATTATAAAAATATTCGATAGCGGAAAATCTAAAACAAACATTAGTAACCACTAAAAAGTGTTGCTGACATCAGTGATTTCTTTCTCAGTTTTACATTTCCAAAAAGTAAATAATTTTTATTAAAATCTTATATATGTTTTCTATAATAATTTTATTTTTAGCATATTTAATCAAAATAATTTATAACATCAAAAAATATTTTTACAATGGTCTAAAACATTTGTTTATCACTTTCGAAATGAAACAAAAGAAATCATAACAATGGAAGTTATTGACAAGTCAATTTCTTTAGCCTCAGTAGTTGAGAGCCAATCAATGCTTAGAACATATTGCCTCCTTCAATGTCAGGTTTATTGATTTTTTACTTGTAAAATAATTCACAAGAGGGCAGCATCTTATGGAACTTTTTATAACCTTTCAAATGACATGAAAATCTTTACCGCAGCATTAAAAATGATGGGATTTGAGACACTGGAAACCGTCATGTTTTTAATCATAACATGATATAGTTTGTATCATATCCAGTATTGTTTATATTTTCTTATATATATTTGTAGTTATAATAAAGATTATATTAATTGTAACACATATATTTGTATTATTTTTTTCTGTAAGTTGGGTCTGTAATCCAGACCAAACACAACATTATCTTTAATTTAGATCAAAAGCCATTTATTTAATTAACTATGAATTATTAGATAAAATATGATACATGTGTTTTGCGTTTTTCATTGTAACAGAGTATTAAAAAAATGGAATAGAAATAACATGTATGTAAAACATGTAACAAATTTTTTTTTTAAATTAATAACAAAGCCAGTTAAACTAAAATTTCTCCTATATAAATCACAATATTTGTTATATTTTAACAACATCATGGCTGGCTGAATTTAGATAATTTGTTCAAGTTTTGCCAACCAGGAATCAAGTTGCTGATAAACTTCTCACCTATCTACAATTAAAATAAATTGGAACTATTAACCTTGAGAGTGGAAATAATAGCTAAAAGGTCAGTTTATTTGAAATATATTCTATGATTTACAAGCTCCTAACATTAAACAAAATATCTTACTTTCATGATTTATTCAGATAACTGTGTAATGAAGTGTTATACTAATTTAAGATATAAAATTTTATGTTCATTTTAACATGTTCATTTTAAACATGTGCATAGTGAAACACTATTCTAATGTCTTTGTGTGTCTGTGGCTGACCAATACGAAATTGATTGCTCCATCTTGAACTTATGTTATAAATAACGTTTCTATTATTCAATTTATATTATTAAAGTAATAATTATAACTGTTGAAAACAATAATAGCTAGCTAAAAGAAAACTATTTTCTGATTTCCATAGCCAATATTGGATTATTATTTACTCAGATAATTATTCCTAGTTTTGATGCGGAATAAACTTAAGATAATTTAAATATTTTAAATTTGAAGCCATGTCTGATACAGAATGGGGTATTCAATAACTTATGAGGAATTTTCTAATTGAAACTCTATATGTCAATCTTTTTAAAAATTATCTTGTATATGCATAAAGCCCATGCAAAAGTCTATTAATTTGCCAGTATTTATTATAAGTGAAAACAAAAGGAATATAATCAAATCTCTGAAGTTCTGTGTTATAACTGAAAACTGTTTGTTTTTTATGTACTGTACATCAAGTGTTAAAAGATGTGCTATATTTATTTTATTGGTTAATAGTCACTATACCTAAAATGTTGTGTGATTTCATTTAATGTTATTTGAATAAGAGTGTATTTTTTTTCATATGAACTTATATATGTGAAGTTCACAGTATGTATTTTACTATGCTTAATGATAATATATTAATTTAAATTCAAGGGATTGAATTTATAATATAAGGATCGAAGAGAATAATTAATTGACGGAGCAGCGGTTGTGAAAAGTTTAGGAATTATTGGAGAATTTATAATGTGTATAACACTACATGAATTATTCCTCTGAGTCTTCCCAGTGCCTATATTTATGTAATATTTATTATATTGTTATTATGCTCATATTTTACGCAGAGTCGGTCATTATCATGGTCGTTCTTTATTATGAAACACTTCCTCATTATGTCTGCTAGACTGCACGTTTTCTAAGTTAGCAGAATAGTTGAAGAGGATGATTTTACATTTTGAATTAAAGTTAATATAGATACTACTTTGCAATGTTAATTGACATTAGTCTGTGTTGGTGGTGAATCTGCAGAATAATTGTTTGCCATTTTCTGAATTTTGCATTCATTTCTCTGCTGATGGTTAATCCATTGAAATGCCTGTTGTTTGATGGTGGTCTACAAATACACAGGGCATTCAGTCCTGTGTTATTCCTATGTGTAGATGAATGCATCCACAGGAATACCATTTTCCTTCATAAGAGTAGGTTTGGACAAAGTCTTTATGTACTATTATGTTAAAATCATCTTCCTTCATCTTTTGGTATAATATGTAAATTCAGTCATAAGATATAGCAGGGCATCCTATCTAAATTGTCCTTATAGGGACATGATATTTTAGCTGAATTGAGATTCAATCCTCCACTTTGGTTCAGTATTTCATTATGGCCAACTTTCACATATATGTCATTACTTATTGATTATTATTATAAGTTTACAATATAAGTGCATTAGTTCTGAAATTGACACAGTGTATATTTCATGACTAGATGTTGAACTCCATTCTCTTCTTTCAGGGTTGAAATTAAATCTATTTATAATAAAATCTTATAACTGTGTTTATTATAAAAGTCGTGTATTCTACCCGTGTATTAAAGCAAATATATGGAATGGTATTTTATTTATTTTGTTTATTTTATTTGTTTACTTATTTATTTGTTTACTTATATTGAAACATTGTATTAATCAATGACTTGTTTAATGATAAAATTGTAAATAAATGTTAACTCATAATATATCATTGCTATTTGTCATTCACAAAAACCAGAAAATCCTACACATTGAGTAGACTACACATTAGAGCACATATTATCATTGATAAGGTATATAAGCCTTACTAATATTCTGGGAAAACATTTGAAAGTTTTTGTTCTTGGATAGTTTGTGATGTATGGGGTACAATAAAATCCCATTTACCTCTTCCATCACTTTAGATCTGCTTTGTTAATTCTGGAATATAATACAAAATTGATTGTTTCTATAAATGTTTATAATATTAGGCTCAAAATTCATAATTAAATTTACTAGATAATGTTATGATAGAATCTATTTTCTTAATCCTATAATTTGAAATTCATCTAACATCATAAGAGTCTCATTGCTATTGATTTAATTAGAAATTTAAATTAATGAAGAAGGAACCCAAGGTTTTCTATGATTGCCTATGCAAAGCATATACCTTGCATACCATTTATACCAAAATCCTGAGTATATTTGAGCTATAATCAGCAATGTGATGGTGATAATTACAATTACTACTTTATTGTTATCAACTTGTATTTACCATGTGATAGCTGATATAGATATGATGAATCATACATGTCATTCTGAAAGGGTAATCTTTAACAGCTTCATAAATTATACCATCTTGTCCATAAGGTCTCATGCAAATGAAAATCGCAGATTTTGAATAATAATAAAAACTAAATAGTTATAATTTATCTTAGGTGATATAACATACTTTTTCATACTGCTGTGTTTTGTCTTTATGGTGTACCCTGGAAATGACCGGATTAGATCATAGCAATTTCATGTTATACCATTAATTTTGTCTGTTGTGACTTGATCAGAATTTTTGATTACAGTTTATGGTACCAATCAATGTTGGGGCCATTTAATGGTGAATGGTGGGTGTGGAGCAGGTTGTTCTTTTCAATTACCTAAGTTTAAATTTATATCTTATGGTATAGTAATAATTATTTTAATATTTAAAATATTCATATCTTTTTATTTATTGATTTTAAATTAACTGCAGGATGAAACCGTTAAGCATCACATGATCACTATTTTATACTAGCACATAATTGTTTATAAACAAAGCAAAACTTCTCATACAGTATTTCCACCCTGTGCCAACCAGAGTAATCAATGCACAAGCCTTCTGACATTTATTGATTACTCTGGTTGGTACAGGGTGGCAATACTGTATGGAGAGTTTTGCTTTGTTTAACTTCAGGATTATAACATATATTGGAAGTGCAAAAAAAGATTTTATTGCAATAAGTATTCAATTTTATTTTGTCTCTTAAACCCATATTAATAAATAACTAGATTCATCTTTATATATTTATATATTTTAATTAATAATATGAGTAGATGTATACATTAAATTATTTTGTTTCTTGGAAAATATAAATTTTCTGCAATATCTTTTATATTACATAGAAATATATGTTTTGTATATCGTATTTGAATTATATAATGTGTTCATATTTAATACTAACACATATTAAAGTTTTACATATTTGGTATTAAATAATGGGAGAGTGATGGGCAATATTTAAATATACTATTGATATCAATTGGTGATTTATTGTACATTCAATTTACATATCAATTATTTGTGATATATTCATATTTTTAATTATATAATTAATATTCCTTTATTAATATATTTTAATTTAAATTAAAACAAATAAATTTGTCTGATTATTGTTCAAGTGTGTAATCTGAATTTATTGATTAATAACATTTCAGTCAGACATGATAAAGTAACTATTTTGTAAAATTTATTTTAAATAATTATATACATAATCCAGCAATCAAATTCCATGATAGGTGAGTATGGTTGTATATATATATATATATTGTAATGATCCGGAGAATGTGACTTACGTAATCTGCACTACGGGGCGCCATCTAGGCATTTGAACCTAGAAACATTTATAAAGTAGGCAGATACGTAAGTCAAAAAAAAAAAATTTTTTTAAATATTTTTGTTCCGGTCGTTAGCCCATGTCACTAGCTCAATGGAATAGCAGAGATTAAATAATATAATATCCTATCTAATTATATTTCAATATTAAAAAAAATAAATAAAATAAACCACTGCCAGTAATTAACATACAAACACTTATTTATGCACATATATATATACACACATATATATATATATATATATATATATATATATATATATATATATATATATATATATATATATATATATATATATATAAGATTTAAAATTATTTTAGTATTAGTTTACATTTTAACATTTAACATTATTTTTAACTTTGATTTTTGACTTTAATTTACATTTAATTACTATTATATTCTAATTTTACATTTTAATTAAGTTCACACAGATAAATTTATGAAAGCTTGTTTATAATGTTGAATATAGATCGGTTACATAGATTTCACGGTCAAAAACATTTCAAAGTAAACATAAATGATCAAAATACAAATTATTGATTACTGACAATTGCGGAGGGAAATTTATACGTAACCCAATAGTATTCACCATAAGATACTTGCATTGTCACCAATAACTTAAAAGACATCCGAATAAATACATTTTGGATACTCACCGTAAGGTATCATTATTTATCAAATGTCTATATATTTTGATCAAATATGAAAACCCAAAACATACTTAACCGATAACCAATCCATGCAAGCGTCTATACACAACTTAATGTTACTGCATTTTTATTTAGGGTCGAGTATGAATAGACCACATAAATTTGCTTTTGAAAATAAACATTCTATCCCTATTTAACCTTAGGCTAAAATTCGTAGTCAAACTGGCATCAATTCATCTGATATATCGATGTATTCAATGTAATAAAATACGGCAGCACAAAAGGTTAAGAGAAGAAATTGCCTCTTATGAGATAGGAATATTACATCTATCTGCAAAGAAGAGCAATAAAACAAAAAACTCCATAGAAAGGAACTGCAGTATCCGACTTATAATTCCTTCCATAGGCAAATGGAAGTGTGCAGCATATGAAGCGATTCTGCCCATAGCGAATCAATATTACATCTACTAATCACACCAAAATATCCAATCCATTGACCCAATTTAACCACGAAACAAATAACCTAAGATTACCCTCCCCTAATATAACTTTACAAATCTATACAGCCATTCATGCCCGACTTAAGTTTAACATTTATATAATTAATTTAACGAAAAACAAAAAAAAATCATGATAAAAACTTCGAATAAAAAATAAATAAATGGAAATGATTTTACATAAATAACGAAAAAAATACATCAACTAACACTATTAATAAAGAATTTAGTTTTGTCAGATAGGATTCTATTTGTAACAATTAAATACTAGGAAAGTTTAAAATTTAAAGTTCTTAGTGTTTTCAAATTAATATTGTTCGTTATATCTATCTTAGAAAGTTCTTACGGTTTTAGAAATGTTCATCTTTTTCCGTTGCTTGCCATGAACGTGAATTCCCATGCCGTCCTAAGATTGATATTCTGTTGGTCGATTTATTTATCCATCCGGAGGTTTTTGTTTTAACTGGTCCTCAATGTAGAAAAACAATAGTTCATTTCTCTTTCTTTACTAGCAAAACTGAAGGGATTGAACGTGCGTCCTTCAATCTCTTCTCCCGCACCTCCGCACTAACATCTATCTGTCACATTGTAATAATAATAATAACTCACTGATTAATAATTTCCAAATTTTCCTTTTATACGTATTCGAAGGATTGACTTGGCATTATGTCATCGATGTGATGATCCTTTCGCTGAGGTCTGATTTCCCGATGGATTTCTTTCATTGGCTATTTGTTTCTATTGTTTCCCTATCTGACCGATGTTTTTACATTTAAATGCCCAAGGCTGGTTTACATTTGACTAATTAAATTTATCATTTCCATTTCTGATTAATTAACCTGTTTTCCAAATCAAAGATATATTTAAAGTTTAATTTAAAGATATAATTTTATTTCCAAATCTTTTTAAAATTTAGTTTTAAAATACTTTTTCTTTAATAAAGTTTTATTTTAATAATTTTTCATTATCTGTGCGATTTAATATATACGAGTTTAAGATGATATTTAATTTCAATTTTTAATTCTTAAAGAAAATTTTTAAATGCGAACTTTTTAATTTACTTTCATGTTTAATAAATATAAAAAAAAAAATAATGTAACGAACGTCTGTGCTCGTTACAATATATATATATATATATATATATATTGTATTGAATTCTGTAGTTATAAGCTAACTGGATGTAAACTTTCTATGACAATCATAATCAAATTCTTGAATGATTTATCCAAATTATTATTGATCATATAGGTAATGTATTGAGTTCATGATTGGTCGATATGATTCTAATCTTATTCAATTATAGAGCTGACAGTAGTATATTTTATTCTGTTATAAGTGCAAATGATTTGCCTTAATTATATTTAAAATTTAGTTGATGTGCATTGTAAATTCAATTAACTATTAAATTTTAATATTCATACTTGTTTATAATAAATGCTAATAATTCTTTTTATATGTTTTTATTGTTATAATATATAGTTTATAATAATTTAATTACAAAAAATTAAAAATAAATCCATATGATTAGTTAATTTACTTAAATAACTATCCCATAGAAATCTACTGTTTCTTTTATATACTGGTATGATTGGATATTATACATTCAAGATTATCTTATAGATTTATTGATATTATATCATTATTAAATATTTTTATCTTGTTATAAACAGCATGAATAGTAAGAGTAAATTAATAAATGAGTGTAGAATGGCTAAGTTAGTATTATTAATCAATTTATTAAACTAGGATTTAAAATTAATTATTTGGTCATATATTTATTTAGATATTATAAATTTTGTAAACTTATCCTTTTCGAGAGACATTTTTATTATTGGCCAAGTGAAGTAAAACTCTGAAACTTTTAATTGGTTTTAATTGGTCAAGTGACAAACTCTTTGATAGAAATATTTTCATCTTTTAATATATATTAATTTTAGTTTCGTTTTCAAAAAGTATATTAATTATTTGTAATGTTAGGAAAGTAAATGAATGTTTTTTCAAAAATATATTTTTATTTGTATTTTATAGAAATATTCAAGAGCCGAAAAATCAGAGAAAACATTATGAGCAAATTACAAGCAATGTAAACGTCACGTATATCCCTCCCAGATTTACCATTATGAATTTTTTAAGAATGTTTTAGTAAAATTTTCAATTTACAATCATGTAAAGTATATAATTTTTAATAAAATCTTACTACTTTTGTAAAATAAATATATTTTCAGCATATAATCTATAATATGTATGAAAAATAATAAAAGAAACACTTGAAAACATATATTTTCATTCTCAGCAGTGAAAAAATATTTATCGAAATCATCAGCCAATAAGAATTGAGAATAGATTGAGAATAGATTATCTAACCTTTCAGCATTGGCCTTCTTCTTTTGTTCAACTTAAAACCCTCCTAGTATTTATTTTTTACTTGTAAAATAATTCAAGAGAGGGCAGCATCTTATAGGCCTTGCTCTAAGCTTTAATACGGGTATTTTTTTATCACTGTAACTCAAAAATTGGCCGAGTTAAAGCAATCTAAAGGTTTCAATGCAAATTCACATTGACCCCTATGAAAAGGATACTAAAGCTGTTATTTCACTCATTCATGAATTATTTTATTTAGATATGAACATCGTTAAATTCTATATAAGTTTATAATATTACAAGCAATGTTTGATTTGTTAGGTATATTAGAATTTAGTTGTTGAATGACATTATTTTCATTTGATTATAAATTAAATACATTTAAAGCATATATGGTTCTTTTTGGACAGTGATATTTGGTTTAACTGTTTTATTGTAATCTATTTTAAGTAAGAATTAAATTTAGAATATCTGAAATAATAATTTTGTTCATTTTCTATTTATTATAAATGCTATGTGGATTCATAATACCATAATGAACATTATCATCAGTTTTGTTTTGGTATAGTTACAATCAAATAAGTGATTAGATAAAAGATTATTTTAAGTGATGAATAATTATTTATTGATTGGCATTTATTCAGATTAGTTTATTTATGTTCATTCTATTGTGAATGATACTATTTTTCTTGCATATAATAAAATTAGTAATATTTTTCTTTGATTTATATTTTATTTAGTTACAAATGATGTCCAACTTCAGGACTCATTTTTATCCTGTTCCATAGGGTGGCCAATAACTGGGCTATATTTTTATTTAGACTGTATTAGAATTATTACTTCCCATTGCACATTTCATTCTATTGCAAATGCTACCTAAATTATTGTGGTTATGATAGAGGTTAGCATATGTACATATTTATTCTGTTGCGAATGATGATGCAATTTGCAGGGCATAATTAAATAGGATCACTCTACCATGACCTTGTCATATCTGATCATCTAACTTTAAGATCAATAATAAAGGTTATTTTATTATCATCTTTTCATTTCAGTTATAAAATGGTATCCAAACCTGTATGGCAACTTTTTATTCCATTACAACTATCTCCCAAATCCATGGGACATTAAAAGAAAAGTATATCCTCATTTTTATACTATATATATATATATATATATATATATATATATAGTATAAAAATGAGTATATATATATATGGAAGATACGAGTTTTCTTATCAATGTTCTAATTAGACAAAAGAAAATATAGATAAGTATAAGGGTAGCAAGTAACCCGCTACAATAAATCCCAACTAAGGCTTTTTTGAACGGAATGTGGGGGACAAAGCGTAGAAAGAGTAAAGATTAGATTAGGAAAGGAGGGGGAGTGGGATGAAACCCATTATAGAGACGTAAAGTTTGTTTGGGTTTAAAATGGGTTTAGTGAAGAGACAGAAAATAGTTTCCAAGGCGTTTGATAAAAATTAAGATAAAACAACCATATTATATGGCCTTTGGAAAATTTACACGTTGTAACTTTTAGAAGCAATTAAAACAAAGATACTCCGTTTTTTTTTATATTATTTTATTATATATATCACACACAAATACGTACGTAGAATATAAAAAATTAGAGTGTATAGAATGAAGGAAGATTGGAATGATAAAAATAAAAATATATGAGGGGAAGGAGGAGATGCTTAAAATGATCACCTTAGGAGTCTGCAAAGGTATTTTGAAGATTATGGAATGCAGGAGGAATATAGAAAACGATAGTAGCATCAGACCACCTTGAGGCTCAGAGCTAAGGATTGGTAAAGGTTGACTGAATACATGACCACAGACATTTATGGACTACAAGACAACCCTGGAGAGAGTGTTCAGAGGTAAAGAGAGACAGGAGGATATTCGGTCCCAATAGCCAGGGAAAAAGTTCCAGAGGGAGGCGGGACCAGGGGAATGCGGCTAGAGTTTTTTGGTGACAAGTGGCCATACTCAAGACGTTAAAAGGCATGTGATCTGTCAGAGAAACAGATGGTGAAGACAGTATGTAATAACTTGCCCATTGAAATAAAGTGATACTTGGAAAGGGGAGAACTCTACTAAAGAAATATGACGAAGTATTGAGTAAAATGGAAGTGAGTGCGAAAATGAGACAGATACGGGGGGAAAAATAGATCAAGGGAAGACACAGAGGTTCTAAATTAACAATCAATTCCAAAATGTATTGGAAATCTGGTTGTTTGTGGGGACCGGGTACAGTTCGCATACTTAAACATGTCCAAAAATACAGATAGCAACTGGACAGAGCAATGTGGAAGCTTACTTGCATGAAGATACGGGGAAGTCAGGTCTCTGTAATAACAGGAAGTTAATAATATAAACTCATCGAGAGAACAACCAGACATACCTGTTTTGCCCCTTTGAAGCGGTACAGGTGCTTGGCCAACAACAGAAGGCCAAAGTTGAACCCAGAGCAGATATGGCTGGATGTTAAAATCCAGGAAGTAAGTTGCCCTCATGCATTTTAATTATGAAAAATCTGATTTGTGATGTTCTGTGGGAACTGATTTTTTGTTTTAGAGTATATGTAAAGTTGAACTACAGTAGACCATTACATGCAATGGGGAGGTGGTTGGATTCGTGATGGATAGTACAGATGTTCCCGATGGGCACTGTGCAAGTCGTCGATGACAACAAGGAGATAGCGATGACGGATAAGATAGAGGCAGGTGAAATGGCTGAGAAGGAGGAAACCTTCAAGAAAGATACTGAGAGACCTACATCAGGTGTTTTCAAGATATACCAGACATAATACCAGGCTTGAACAAAATTCAGGTAAACGAAACTCAGCCATTTAAGACAAAATCATGCCCCATTCCCCATCAATATATAGAGAACAGGTGAAAGCACAGATAGATCAAATGCTGGAATGGGGAATCATATCAAAAGTTCATCGGCATATTGCCAATCCAATAGTAAAGTGGTAAAAAAAAAAGATAACTCGTACGGCTGTTAACATGATGCGAGGCAATTGAAACAAAGTCACAGTTTGAATTGTAACATACCACCACCCATGCAAGAATTAACTGGAAGATTTAACGGAAAAAACATTTTTCAACATTTGATCTGACAATGTGATTGTGTGGCAAAGATGGGTCTGCACCCGGAAGATCGAAAATACACTGCTTTTAGATACGACGGCTGCTCGTGTCAATTTAACCGCATGCCATTTGGCTAATTAACAGTGGAGCCGATTATTACGGTGTTTAGATAAGGTATTATACTGCTGAGTAAAAAAATAATTACAATGTATGTGGGCCAGATGTATTGATAGCGTGAGTAACATCAGGAAGAACATGCCAAGGATGTGGAAATGTTTCTAAAGGAATGTTGGGATAAAGGGATTAGGTAAACCTGAAAAGAAAAAAGCGTGATGCTGTTTCAAAGAGAAGTTACATTTTGGAGTCATCTTGTAGCTCAGGGTGTTCAGCCACACCCAGATAAAATTTCGGCCATCAAAGATTTTCCCTGCCAAGATCTAAAAAGCAGGTGTAGTCCTTCTTGAGTATGTGTAATTTCTATAACCGCTTTCAGAGACAATTTGCTCAACATATGGAACCATTGGTTAGATTATTGAGAAAAAAGAGACAATGTGGGAGTGGGGTGAGGGCAAAGTCAGGCATTCGAGAAGGTGAAGCAGGGGTTCATGAAACACGTAATGCTGCTTGCTTTCCACAGTTGCAGAAAAACCTTTAAGTAGTGCAAACCGACAGCAGTGGAGTACGGAGCTGGGAGGCGACAGTATCGCAGATTCAAGAGGATGGTCAGGCAAAAGTACTATGTTCTTGATGAAGTGCTCCAGGGCCCGAGGGAACATTACACTGTCACTGAAAAAAAAACTTTGGCTATTGTTTGGTCATTTCAAAAACTCCGCACATTGTTATTAGGATCAAAAATAATTGTTGTTAAGGACCATCAAGTTTAGAGTTTATTAGCCACAGTTATCTGACAAACAGTCGGTTGGTAAAGAGGTGGAGCTTATACCTTCAAGAAATATAGTATGTGGTAAAACATTGTAAGGGGTCAGATAACATCGTGACTGATGTTCTTAATCGCAATCCAAATGCATTGTGTAGGTCACCTGAAGAGGTTGAGAATTTATCGTGGCGGGTAAATTTGGGGATGAATGATAAAGTAGAGAATGACCTTAAAAGGTGTCCCAGTGTCAGAGGATGATGCTCCTCTAGGTAAAATAATCAGACAACTGAAAGGGGGGAAGGGCCAGGAAATAACAATGAGCCTGAATGATAGGATACACCGATATAGACTTGACCAGGATGTGCTCCAGTACAAAATGGATGGGGAACAGAAAGCTGAGGCCTAGAGTATACAACCAATGAGGATGCAGTGGTGACTCACGTCCACCAGCTATCTGGACATTATGGGGTGTGGAAGACAGAAAAAGTGGCAAGAAGTGGTTTATTGGCCAAACATGCATAGAACTATAGTAAAGATAATCCAATCAATGTGAACTCTGCCAAAAAATAAGCCTGTAAATAAAAATTATGCAGGTCCCATAGGCTCGATAATTCCCAGGAGGCCTCGTGAGAATGGTGCCATAGATTATTACGGGCCATTACCCATGTTCAATAAAAAAAGATATTTGTTGGTGGTGTATGATTTATTTAGTAAGTTTGTGTATATCCCATGAATCAAGCTAATGCCCGAAGCACCATATGTTTTTGCTGAAGAATATTTTGCACTGCCATAGGAAAACCTCAAAGTATCCTCTCGGATCACTTGAGTACACCCGTTCATCTCGGGAGAGTGGAGAAGCATGGGTTCCTGAAGTCGAGGATCCAACATGTACTGACATCGATTAAGAATCTCAAATTCAAACCCATGAGCGGGTGCGATGCGTGAGTTAAGGTGGGTTGTTTAGGACCTATATCCCCACTAATGCGCGAGGATGGGTTAAAGAAAATTCCAAAAATACTTAATTATATAAATTGGGCGATTAACGAGTCCACCGGATTTTCCCCCATGCGACTCCAGATGGGAAAACATGCTCCCAGATTGATCAGAACCCCTAAATACCCCGGACCCGAAGGGAGTATGATCCAACATGGAGGAGGATCAAGAGCGGAGCATCATACACTGTTAAAAGGAGTCAAGAAAGAAACAAACACACCCTGGGAGGCAGTATCGTTTTAAAGTGGGCGACCTAGTTATGGTAAAGACCTCACGTGAAGCGAATAGGAAGATTGTTTGTAAAAATTTTGTAGTTTATACGATGGGCCGTACCCTATTGTTAAGTGTCAGGGTGATAACGCTTTCTGGAATACTGGGCAAGAGATGAAGGGATCATACAATGCCCCGTTCACTCATGTTGGTACCACTGAACACGGAGCCATTCAATACGTAGACCGTGTTGAGGCTTTCGAGAGGAAAATATTATGTGATCAGTTTAAACCCCCTATTTCCCTAGTATGAAAACACATGTGTTATATATTTTCCAATTAGTTTCATATAGTTTGGTTTTATTCAGTTTTAGTATTTATTTTGTTAGTGGAAGAAAATGTTTAAAAATCTTATTAAAGTGAGAAAGAGGGGAGTGAAGAATTTCGTTTTTTTGTTTTTAGTGAAAGTGATATTGTATATGTATGTGCGGTGTGGGTGTGGTTGAATTTCAAAAGAAAAAAAATAATAATAATAATAAGGAAACGAACGTATAAATAAATTTGGTATCCAAGATGAGATTATTGTTGAAGACAGAGAAAGAAAAATATGTATTGGAGACCTTATCTGAGAATTTAAAAAGAAGAAAAAAAGAAAGAAAAAAAGGAAGGGTTGAAAAGGTCCAGAATGTTGTTTGCCAGAATATCCCGAAGGTGCGAAAAGGTTTTCTTTGCTTATTAGCCTGACTGACCCATCTATGCACGTGAGTGAGGAAAAAGGGGGCGGACTATTTTTTTGCGAGGACAAAAGAGAGGAGTGAAAAAAAAAAAAGAAAAAAAAAAAAAGTGACAGAGAGAGTAAATGGTGCCTTTTTTTTTTGGTTATCAATACGTTTTGAAGGGAATCGCCATTTTAGCTTTTTTGTTTTTTGAAAAAGAAGAATAATGGGCTACGACGAATATACGTACAGTGGGGTAAAAACTTAAGCGATATTGAGTTTTCTGTGCCTTACCCCGAGAAGAGACCAAATGCGGCAATAACCGGAGAGCATCTACCGGAGATCATGTACACAAAGGAACTGACCCGACTCGAATGGACTGTAGCGTGATAAATCGCCTCGTGTGTCTACTTCAAAATTTCATATCATTTCAATTTTGTTTTGATATCCCCGAAGGGATCACATCGGACAAAATTGCAGGTAATGTGAACTTAAATATTTATTTTCCAAATATTCTGCCCCGTTTTCTCCAAAGGTTTTTAGGGAGAATGAACAAAGACAAGAAGTCATTTTTCTTTTAAGAGAAGGCCGTTCAAATCTGACTGATTAGATTTTGTCTGTATACGTTCGTTTTCTTATTCGTTGTAAATCCACACAGTATATATGTATGTTTTCTTAGTTTATGTAAAAACAATAATGTGAGGGGGGAGAATATTATAATAAAAGGATGTATCATTTTAAAACATATTACATGTATATTTTTTTTTAT